>JARHVA010008068.1:427500-561430 GCA_037957365.1 Torreya grandis
AAAAGAGTCATGAAGTTGTAATAAATAATTTAATTAAGGACTATGACTATAAGGTATTCCATAGTCATTTAACAAAATTTTATCCCTATTCATATCATTGACTAAGTTAGTTCAAATCCATCCCATAGGACTGTATCAAAATTTATCCTTGAAGCTAACCATTTTTACAAACATGAGGTGGTAGATGTGTGTGAGAAGTATTCCAAATTATTTGTGTTGAGTATCCATGAATTCAATTTTGATATTTGAGTGTGTAGTGTGCCTTGGAAAAAATAATAATATGCATATAGTTTTAATAAAAGGCTCACACATGTTCCATTATGATAATGATATTAAACCATTTTATCCTATAAATATGAAGAATACATAGGGGCGATTCAAAAATGTACCAAATAAAATATTATAGAAAAAGAGAGCTGGTCTAGGGTTGTCATGGTGTGTTTACATGCCTTGTTCTATTGGAAGGAAACAAGGCCTCATTAATATTTACCAAAAGAGATTTATGTAGTGTGTGCAATCTCAATACATTGTTGTAGTCTGAATACATTGTATACGTAAATGAATAATACTTAACAAATAAAAATAAATACACATGCAGACATACACACATATGATAGAACAATTTTTTTCCAAGATGAGTACATTTATTGTGCTACCAGTTACTATAAGTCTGAGAGTCAATAGGGGAGGCAAATTACATAGGCCTCCCTCAAAACCAAACAATTATACTACATATATAAACCAAAGATTTATTTTTTGGTGCACTGATATAAACAATCACATCATTATACTCCAAATGTTGACCCATAATCATTTTATTTTAAATTCAGTCCCAGTTTCCTTTAGAAACTAATGAATCTCTCCATCCTCATCAATTTAATAGCAATGATATGGTTCAAAAAATAATCTTATGGAAGCTCTATTTCTAGCTCTCAACAAATTTTCTAACATTTTATAATGTTATTGAGGCCACCGAAAATTACATGCAAGTAATCCTTCCCTATAAAATTATATAATGCAATAACACCTCTAATTCCTTATGTAGTGTACATTTACCAATTGTGTTAAATATTACGTTCACATAACTCAAAGATTTAGCCACTTATAAAATATTCTTGTGACCAAGACATTTATTTGGGTCTAACATCAAAGCCTTGATATATTAATAATTTCATTGCCTTCTAATCCATATTTTTTTTGAAATTTCCACATTCTTCGTAACCATATCCTAATTAATGGATTTACTATCTCTTGATCAATGAAATAAATGAATTGGTCTACTAAAAATGCACCCATTTGCTACTATGCTTTCTACTTTCCTTTACTAGCTAGGGTTTTTGATGATGAGGTCCCCTCAACCTTCATTATTTTAGAACTAATAATTAAATGTACATTAGGAAAAATGAATCACATTCATGCCATCTTCCTTCTCTTTATCAAACTTGCATTGACTATTGAGGTGAAAACAAGCCACAAGTGGAGAGGGAGGTGTCACTCATGCACAACATGGGAAACTTAAATTATTTAGAGGGAAGTGATGGGGAGGTGTAAAAAATGATTACATTTATTTATAATATAAAATTCATAGATATGTCTATCCTTAGTCATGATAAAGCTTGATTATGGTCAAGGATGATTGTAATTAGCCTCAAATATTGATAATTCAATTTTTATTTTCCACCCCATACAAAAACTTAAGGTTATAAAATTATGGTTGATGCATCCCAACTAAGGATTGGAAAATCCTTAGGGAGAGGTAGTTACCATATGATTCTTATTTTTCCCATGGATTCAATCACTCTAATTCCATAATTCACTACCTAGTTAGTAGCCTTATTTCTATTTCTCCTTGTGTGTTGGATATCAATCCAGTTAAAATTCAATAGAATATAAGATATCTTCTCCATTATGGTATTGATTCAAAAAGGCTTGATAATTCCCAAAAAGGTTGAATTAGTGACCGACTAATATTCATTCTCATCTATGATGGTCTTTTAAACTTTCATTAAAGTAATTTGAGTTCCTTTCAAGAGAGATTTTGACTTAGTATTACTATTGATATTAGACCTAATATTCAAAGATAGGACTAGCTTAACCTTATGATCTTGGAAGATACTAAAAATATTTTAAGGGTTTGTATTACTTCTATAGGTGCCATAAAAATTGATTTTTATACATCCAAATTATGGAAAATTTCATTTAAGAAGTTGTTTAGGAGTTTTTCACCACACCATGAATCCCTTTATTAGGATATCTAATTTGTGTTATTATCAATGAGATATTGAATCCTATACCATAATTTAAACTAATAATTATTTTAATATCCATATATTCTATGGTAATCAAAATAGGTTTGCATCATACCCTTTAGGAAATTTGTGAGTATTATCCAATTGATATGGTTCAGGTAGAGTAATCATGCCACATTTATTCATGTTTTTAAACACATTATGAGATTGATATGGTAATATTATTCTTTTTTAATTCCTAGAATCAGGGAGAATAATCACATCAATTGTTTGTGAATTTTCATTTATGATTTTTTCCTCATTATAGCTTGAAAAGTAGGTGCATAATTAGTCATAGCGTTGAATGTTTTATTTCCATAATATTTAGATGTGGTGGATGTAGAGGTGATAGATGAGTGTTAAAGAATATTTGAATCCATAATTTCAATATAAATGTTGTGTAACATAATTTTTATCACACACACACACACACACACACACACACACACACACACAATATGACTTTATTGTTAAGTGGCAGGATAAAAATATTTGAAAATAGTATTTTAAGCTCATTATCAGGTATTTGATATCACATTTCCCATATCATGGTATTAAATTTAACCATATAGTTAGCAACATATTTTATATATCATTTCTTGATTTAATGTATTTAAGAAAATATGACATTTTGGCTAATGTTTATAGAAAAAGTGATAATAACATATCATATTTTTTTAATCAACACATAGATCCCATAGGTAGGTCATAAAACCAATCTAATACATAGACAATGAAAATTATAGGGAACAAACTAGTCATAACTAAGTCATCATGTTAAAATCCAAAGCAATATGTAAAATAATCCCTAACATGATGTGTAGGATCCTCATTACTACTATATCATGTAAATGTAAGCACTTAAAATAAAGAAAGAAAGGGGTGAATAATCACTTCAATAGAAAATGGGATGTGTAATATGTCAGAATATTAAACCACATATATAGTATTATTGTATGCTTTAGATAGTTGTGAAAATTGACAATGCATATATTACAGTTTATATTGAACCACTCGATCAATAGATGTACGACTAGGTGTATGAATAACATTGATAGTGTATGTGTATGAGTGGATTCATTCTTATGATTAACATTAGTTATAATGGATTCATGACTAATATTTTGACTATATCTAAGACCAAGAGATGCAATATAATAATTACATCTTTGAGGCATATTGGTCATTGGATTAATTATATGATGATCCATAAAATAATTAAATTGTATATAAATATAAGGATTAACTCTTGGAAGGGGTTTATCACTAGATGGAGGCATAAAATGATTAATAGTATAATGAGGAGAACTAGCCTCACCAACTAATGTAGATGTAAATCCTCCAAGATGTTCAATAGAACCATTCAATGGATCTATAGGAGTATGTTTAGGTAAATATTCCTTATTCCTAATTTGGTTTTGTGTGGATTTAAACCTAGAAAATAAAGGTTATAAATAATTAGTATGTTTTCAATTATATCTCTAAATTTATGAATGGTAACAATTATACGTGGACCAAAATCATTAAAAATATTGGGAACATCATAAATATATTGCTCATAGTCATCATTATTATAAATTTATCAAGATTTTTAGTATAACCATCACCATTAGGTTCATTTTTAGGAGTCACATCAACCATATGAGGAGGATAATAATTATAGGTTGCCATGTTTGATTCAAAATAAGCACAAACAAGATGAAAATATAAATCATATTTAAAGATATAGCATGAAAACAACAAAACCTTGAAATATGTATGTGTTCAAGTAATGAAGGTGTATGCACAAAATTTTGAAATATGATGTAATATAAAAGTATAAATAGATGATTAAGAATCTAGGTTTTTATCAAAACATGTAAAACAAGATGCACATATGAAATTAGATCTAAAAAAAAAAAAACTAGTCAAGAAAGCTTGAGGTAAAACCCTTAGAAGTTGTACGTGCTTAATGAGTGGAAGGGTTCCCCAATTTATTTTTTAATTTTAGTGGAGTAGGGTGATTTACCACTAACATAAATATAATATAATTGATATAGGATAGATATAACATGAAACAATCCAAAAATAGAACCCACATATAAAGATGTGATAGAATAGTAAACTAACATCAAAAAAATAATTTGACATGTAATAGAATAAAAAAAATAGTGAAAGTGATGAAATGAACATACATTTGTAGAATATTGAGAATATGAGGATAGATAAATGTTATGTTAGTGAATGTGAAACTCTATGTGAAATATATAAGACTCATTCACAAAGGATGGATTCACTGCCTATTTTCCTAATATGTGCTATGGTATTGATTTGACCACCTAATTTACCCTATCTTTCTCTCCAAAAAATATATTTTATTACATCGAATATGTACTACATTTTGTTATGGATTATAATTTTTATGTACAGGCATTTTTGATGTCATATGTTTTTTTATTTGATTAGGTAAAATTAATAGGTTTTACAAGGACCTTAAACCTGAGTATAAGCAAAATTATGATTAAAAAAACAAGCCCCAAGGTTTGAGGATTAAAGTACAAAATTACAAAAAAAAACAAGCTACTAAATAGAGCATAAGACAAAAGAAAGAAATAAAAATAAATAAATTACTCGGGAAGGAATCCTCTGTGAGTACCTTATTGGTGTTGGTGTCCTTCCTATTGATTCCATATGTTCTTATGTGTTTTATTTTTTAAATTTGTGGACAAAATTTTTGATTTTATTTCTTATTTTTATTCTTGATATATTTTTCCACAAGTACAAAAATAAATAACAAGAAAAAGGGCTATGGGTTAGGCAACCTCAAAGGATTTGAATCTATTGATTTTTCATGTTTAAATTAGATACAATGTAGTTCTTTGTGTTGTATACATGGAATATCAAATAAGGACCTTGTCTCCTCTTCCTTATATGTCCAATGCAATTACATGATAATTTACCCAAACATTTTTTTTCAAGATGATGATGTCATAAGGTTGAAGAATAGTTGAACTATTGAGGTGGAATACTCTATTTGAAAGTGTATCAAAGTATTCAATGAATTAAGGCTATAAATTAAAGGTAGGATAAGGAATCAATGCTTACTCAACAGCTAGATGGATATTTAAAACTGTTTATGGAAGACTTGGTATAATAAGGATCCATAGGAATTGACATGTGTTAAGGATAACCATAGAAAAGAGGGATAATATTATAAAAATAGAGAGGATAGTGTGGGATAAGAAATGTCCTAATGATATCCAAATATATATAAGTGTACCAAGTGTGATAAAATAGGAAAAAAATATAGAAAAGGGTCTTGTACAAAAATGATATGTATGAACTTATCAATGTGTCTCCAAAAGTGTAATTTTTTTGAACCTCACATTGTATTTCATGATTTATAGATGTTGTACTATACCTATTCATCATCCATTATAATAATTTTCAATATTTTGTAGTATAAATCTATGTGTCTCACATACACATCCTTATAATTTACCATTCTTATGGTTGCATTATTTACAAAATTGAGGAAAAAAATTAAACCATTGAGATCAATTTTTGAGTTATATTTTTTTTAAGATGAAGAAAACCATAATTTAACATCTCTTTGTTTCACTTCAACCATGATATGACTAAATTATTTAATTTTTATTCTATCCTTTTCTTTCCATATTTATTACTACTACAAAATAAAATTTGTCCATGACCCTTATGACTCCTTTGTCGTACTTCCTCTCAAAAAATAATCCCCCTTGAACTCCCATATTCTAAATAAATCCTTCTACCATGAGTGTAAGGAGGGTAGTGGATCCTATTTAAGGGAAACGTGGTGTGTAAGAAGTGATTGTGACAACCTGAACTTTTTTTAATAAAAAACTGTGAGTTGCTCAACATCATTCCAAACTAATGGAAGGAAACTAAATCACAAAAATCATGATCAGGTCTATAACTATGTTATACCAAAGAAAGTTAGTTGACTAAGGTTAAAAATTACTAAAGATAATATCATAAAGTTATTTTAATGAATAAGTAAGTAGAGTGGGGTGTACTAGTGTACTAAATGTACTCTCGTACACTCAAATATATTTATTTATTATATGGCATTCATAAAAGGAACAATACCAAGTTTTAGCCTCAACCAAATGCCTATACTTGACATAAAATAATTTACACTATGACCATATAGATAATCTAAACTCTAACTTGAGTGCACAGGTCAAACCTTAAGAAGATTCACATCAAGATAAAGTATAAGTAATTAAATTCACAATAGAATAATCATCATAATAATATTACACATTAAATGATTTACATAATTATGTGAACAACAAGGCTTAAGCTTTAGGTTTCTTTTTAAAATCAATACAATGCAATGTATTTGACATTTTTCCATAAATACATGTTACATGAAGTTTATTTCCATCAATTATGACTACCTACTATGTCATCATGACTTTAGATAGGATCACTACCCTCATGTAAAATTTGTTAAGATAATTTGAATTAAGCAAAATTACATTAATGATTCTTCTTATTTATGAACATTACCACATATGTGGTTATTTCATCAATTGGAATCATCTTCAATTTATACATAATAAATATAATTACATCCAATTTTTTTTACTTAAGTCAATGAATTCAATCATCCTACAATATCATATAGTAATGGCTTGCTATGTGTAAATATGCTAGTCATATGTTATAATTATATGACATCAAGATAAAGAATGAAAAATAATCAAACAATCCTTTAATATTTTAACATTTTATTGATGTTTCAACAAAAATGATTATGTTTTTCATAATTCTAACTTGTTAAATTTCATGAATACTTTCATTTCTTCAACTTTGTTACATCAAACAACAATCATCTTGTTATAACTTATTCAATGAATTTGTCTATTTATTTAATGAAATACTAAGTCACATAAACTCTTCTCATTTATTGAAGTTCCAAATTAAGAACACCTTATCAATTTATTTCTTATTCATTTATGAATTACTATAAAATTGAAAATAAAAGTGAAACAAGAGTGTAAGTCATCTAACTCAACACCAATATTATCTTCAAGAATTGTTTTCAAGACTTATAAGTTTTCATTTATAAATGAAAATAATCAACAAGATAAACTATCATTGATAAGAGTATTAATGAACTCATTACAACTAATATACATATTATATTTTAATCTTTGGCATGATTTGTAAACATCAATCTATATATCAAATCAAATTCTAAAATGAGTTTACAACTCTTAAACTCTCATGCCCAGTCCAAAATAATTATGAATTGATTTATTTAAACTCAAACAAAATTGGAAACTAAAATAAAATATAATATTTACACTTTGGTTGTACCATTATTCAACTTTAGGATAATCTTACAAAATGAAGATACTATAGTATATATATAACATAATTTCATTCTATTTTATTATGAAAACCATTTTGATAAAATGAGAAAAACATGAGGCATTAATGGTTATTAGATATTCTCAAGGTAGCTAGTAATATATGGTATACACGTGATATTACATGGGGATCTAGGCCTTTGATTGTGTCCCAGACCATTTAAAACTTTGGTTAAAATCCATCATCTATGGGAAAAGAATGAGAGCAACATGTTAAAATTTTCTATAAGTTACATTCTAAAACTACAACTATTTAAATTAATACAAATACAAAAATCAACCAAAATTAGCTTATCAATAAGTTAGAATATGATGATTATAACAAATTAATGACACTCCTTATAAATCAACACTAGAATACTAAATATATTCTCCTTTAAGACATAAGAAAACTAATTCATATCTCTAACTCAAGTAGCATATACAAATAGATATTAAACAACAACTTCAATGTTCATAATCCAAATATCACATCACTTATTGAATAAATTTCATATAAATTTGTAATTATAAGAAAATAGAGAAAAAATAACCCCATTTTATAATACTAACATAAATGAATATTACAACTACTCTATAAGAATCAACATAACCACTTGTTATTTTCAACTTTGAATAACAAATTCATTACACCTAAATAATAAAATTGTAATCATTGAATTGTATTTAATGAAATACAATGAGACATTGATTTAAATCATGCCTTTCAATGCATGAAAACATAATATAAATCCAAATACAATAAGAATACAAGAAATCAAATCATATTCTAAAGAGCAAGGTGCAAATAGCCACCTATCTTATCTAATGAGACCCCCATTAGTGGCCCTAGACCACCCCATCATCAGTTGGATGTGGAGTTCAACAACATGGTTTATATAAGGGTGATCAAATAACATATATTTTTATCTTTGAAATCAAGAACATAAAAGAATGAAAAGTATGGACTACAAGGTAGTACATGAAAATAAAAACATCCATGATTGAATTTAGTACCATTTTTCAACATATGAAATGAATAGTTTATCTTACATGATTTAAACATGAACCCTCTAAGTATTTTAATGATCAAATAGTAGTAATGATATTCACAACCACTTTTAATATCAACACTTATTCACAATAAGCAAACATCAAATAGTCCTAAATGAAAATGACACCAAAATAGTCAAAATAGAATGACACTAAAAAGAGTCACATATAAGTAAGCACTAAAATCAAAAAGTGTCCAACTAAAAATTCATTTAGTATCCCTCAAAATAATTTAAAAAACATTCCTATAGAAATAAAGAACTAAATTCAACCTTCATAAGAAACCCTAGTGTTCCATAAAACCAAAAAATAGACATAGAATTAAAACCCATAATGAGTGTTATAGCTAACACACATCCTCAATAAAATGATTTTCAATAAACAAAATAGCCTCCAAAAGGTTCATGATACTCTCCAAAAAATTATCATACTTAAAAAACATTCATAAAATGGTAATGTAAATAGCCAAAACCCATTAATTTAAAATAATAGCAAACAACTGAGTCAAAAAAAAGTCCTACGGATTAACCAACTCGTCCCAATGACTCTTTAAATAGTATTTCACACTTATACCAATAGTAAACAAAATATACAAAAGTCGATTCCCAACATTATGTCATACACCAAGGAAACCAAACTCACAACATTAAAAATAGAGTATATTTGACTATGAGTCTATTTAAACATTATGGGTTCATCGTGAAGTCTACAAACTTCACCATGAACCTATAATGGTTCATTTTTTTGGTTATATTTAATTTCAAAAATAACATAGAATAACCACTATTCTTTACTCAACCTCAAATAAAATCAAACCACTTACTTGTTGAATGTAACAATAATGTAGAGAATATTGTTGCTCTTAGAAAAGCAAAAACTACTCTTCTCTTTGCACCCAATCGAGCCCTTAATAACTCTAATGACTTGCATTAAATATCATTTATGTCTTGTATTCTTATTGTGAACAATTGATAATATGGTCTAATAAAAAACCTGATAAATTAATCAATATAATACATACAAGCAATAGATCTAGATATGAGATAAAGATCAAAAGCATAGATAAAACCAACACAAGATATGCGTGGGAAAATCTCCAAGAGGTAAAAAACCCACATAGATTATTCATATTATGAGAAACTAACAAGTATTCAATACACTCTTTGTTCCTCTCACTTCTTCTCAATTAATCTTCACATAACTTGGAAATGTGTTCACATTTACTCATTTGTCTCAACTCTCCTTTTTTTCATTTCATCTTAAAATATAAACACTTTATTATATAGGCAAGTTAATTTGACCATTATAATGTGACCTTTTTCAACCACCACATTAATAGGTCCAACTTCTCCAATGATCATTTTATATATTTTATTATTTATTTACATGAGCATAAACTCATGATAAATAATAAAATATATTATTATTTAATATTTAATGTATTAAGGGTACATAAATAATACCAATTAACCATCAATTGTTCCAATAAAACCCATATTATCACTCAAAGGCAACCAATAAACCAAATTTTAACAGCTCAAACCAACCCCACTAGGCCTTCAATGGGCTTCACCAAAAATTTTGGTAAATTTTGGCTAGGGTTTGGTTAAACGAGATTTCCATACTATCAAATAACCAAAAAAAAAATACTTAAAATATAATATATAGGGTTTACCTTTGGATATGGGTAATCATGACCTATTCCCCAATAGAGTCAAAACCTCAAAGTTCAATATTTTATGATAAAGACAAATTAAAAGTAATGAAGACCCCATGACCTATTCATGGTCCCCTTCAAGCATTAAAATTAAATTCACTAAGATGGTTGAATCACCAAGTCAAAACCATAAAACAAAGTTATACAAAAAAATCCTACTCTAAGCATTCACCAAATTCCAATGCACTTATTCCAAGCATAAACTGTATTTCAAGCCTTACATGGTCTTTTGACCATCCAACAAAGCCATATTAATATTTTTTAATTCAAAATCTAATCAAGAGAACAAAACACAATTGATAATCACAATAGACATAAATTTAGACTAAGAAACAAAATCATAGTAAAAAATTAAATATAAATTTAACTTTGTTACATCAAATGGATAAGTAAAAAAAAAGTCAAGGACTAGACAAGATAAAGATTAGTATCTCTTTGATCAAAATATAAATAGATCATTATTACCATTTTTTTACCCTATGATACTAAATACAAGATCCAACCTAGCTCATTTTCTTTGTCATGTTATTGAAATCATTAGAATAATACATTAACAACATCTAAATGGAAAAATAATATCAAACATGACAAGTAATTTCAATTTGAATTTACATCAATAAATTTTATAATGAACTAAATTTAATCATCCATGTGATAACATAAAAATGTATAGTGCACAAAATATCATCATAATATCTCAAAATTGAGTCTCAATAACATCCAAGTAATAGTTTAATAGCAAATTAAACAACTATGCATCATGCTAACAAAAATCAAATGTACAACCAACAATGTCATTAAAGAAATCAAAGCACACAAAACTAAGATCATGACATCCTCCCCCACTTAAAAATAAGCAATAATAATGACTAAAACAACCAAATATAATTCTTAATAAAAAAATTCTCTTCTTATCAAGTAGAATTTCACTTAGATAATAGATCCCATTGGATCAAAATTTGTGAAATATATCTATTTTATAGTCTAATGCTGTGATGGTCCAGGATCTTCATTGGTTCCAATTTCATCCTTTCCTCTTCCAAAACCTAGATATTTTTTCAATAAAAAATATGGGAAGGATCATATACATACTTTATTAATAAATCATCATTAAAAACATTATGAATCATAAATAGAGATGGAGGAAGGGCTAATTGGTAGTTAATATGTTGGGTAGATATAGTCATTAAAACTAGTGATTGGACTAAAGTATTTTGGATTCCTATATAATATGTGTCAATAGTAGTTTTTGGTAACAAAGGTTAAAATACATGTCCTATGCCCCCACTAGAAGTATGAAGTGGTAATATGATCAAGGGGAGGGTTGTTGATATATGGCAATGACCCATAACTCAAATAACAAGAATAATAAATGGACCTACTTGTTCATGTATGATTTTTTATTTTTTAATTTATAATATGGTTATTATTATTTCATCAATATCTTCATGATTTTGATGAATATGCTCAATAATACAATTTATTACACTTTCTCATGATTTATTTTCTCATGTTCATTAGTTTCATTAGACTCATGGTTTTCATTATCATAATTTTCTTCTATGATATCCTCATCAGTATTTTTTTCATTCCCAACATTAGTATCATCATGATCCATAATATTAGATTCCTCATTAGTTTTATACATCTTAGGTAGTAGTATGGGAAGCTCAATGTGTTCAATAGGCACACCTCCCAATCTAGGGCTATGCCTAGGTTGCATAAAAGATAATTTAACCAAGAAATGAAATATTAAAATAACCTAAAACCTAGTTAGTTGAAAGCCTTAGGAATAAAAAAAATTACATTCATACAAATTAGTTAAACCAAATGTTTAACCCTAAAATATAGATTGTGGGATCTAGGGTTAAAGGGGTAGAGATAGCCTAGGGAAAAAGAATGGTAAACTATTTGTAGAGTAGACCATTTTTTTAAAACTCAGAAAGAACATATACCAAATTTATTATGCTAAGATATGATAGAAATGAAAATTAAAACTATGCTAGAAATTTTAATAATAATGAAAACAATATACTTAATTGGTTTTGATGCTAATATAAATCTAGATTTAGATTAGGTAGAAAGTGGACTACATTTGGATTCTAGAATAGTCACCTAATTTTAGAAATTATGCCTTTGTAGTCAAAAACACTTGTATTGACATGGGATGGTTACATAAATATTATTATTTGACTTGGACATAGGTGTATAGTATGAAATACCTACTAAAACTAGATGTGACCATCTGCATACTTCTAGGTTTTATGTTTCCTTTGCTCTGGTGTATTCAAATTTGGGTCATGGATTATCACTCCTTGTCATATAGTAAAACCCTAGTTTTTCATATTCATATTGGCTATGGAAAAAATGGGTTAATAGGCACATGATTTTGAGCTTCCCTAAAGACCCCTATGTTAATGAGTGCTACTTACATAAACAGTACTCCAAAGGTCTCAAATTTATGTAGTTCTCCCTACATGTTATATTGTGTGTGAAACATGTAATGTGTGATAAGCAAGTAGATTAGTAACCTAGCTTGTAACTTGGAAAATATGGCTCATGGAGTGTTACTTCAATAATTCATACCAATAGATGTGTTGACCCTATGACTAATATGGAAATATGAGAAAATAAGGAAGCTTTTATCACTTGAGTGCTTGATAAAATGATTTTTGTAAGTTTCCTTGGTCTCTATATATCTGTGTTATGTTTGTAATGAATCAGTGTTGATCTTATACTTATACTAATTAATTTAGAGAATATCTCACATTAAATCATAAGCTGACCTCTAGGATATGTTTCATTTGAAAATTTGATTACTTTAGGGCACTAGACACTTTTGTTGGGATATGACACTTGTGTCGATGTAGACATCTCATAACAATAGAGCTTACATATACTTAAAAAATTAGGTAAGGATATAGAATTATTATAGATCTAATAGAGGGTAATATACACTTAGATTTAAAGAGGAAAGGGTTTAGAAGCCTAATACTTTGACATGGGGTATAAATCACACTAGGTATAAATCATGGGTATGCGATTGTAATGATGATTGTAAAGGTGAAATTATAGTAAATGGTTATAAATAAGGTAAAAAATATAAGGAAATGTGTATTAGTTAGCCAAATGGGGGTATATGCAAACTAAGGTGATAAATGAAGGGCCTAAACAATCCTATATCTATACCATTTTTTTGGCATAAAGTAGATCATAAGCAATAAAGAACACATACATTCACAATATTAATAAGCAAACAATATCTAATATATAACCTAAATAAATGAAATTGAGTATGGATAGAGATACTTACCTTTGGGTGGACCCATTAACACTTCAATCTCTCCCTTTCACTTAAGTGTCGCTTTGCAATATATGTTTTAGGTTGAATATTTCAAATAGCAAGATGAATACCTAAGTATCATTATTTAGCACTCCAAATACTAGGTTTACCTTATTGATTTAACTTCTCTTATTGTCTTTAAAGAAACTAAAAGACTATATCTCAAAGATAACACTGTAAACCTCTAACTCATCATAATAATACTTAGGAGTATAAATGTGAGCACAATAAGAGTAGCTGAGTGTGTTATATCTTTTAAGAATGAGATATTACCCTTATATATATCTAATACCCAAAAGTAACCATGAACTATAATCCAATAGTATCATCCATGTGGATATAGTTAGAATATGTTAGATGACATAGTAATGTATTATACAAGCTAATATAATACACATAACATAATAGATACTCAAAACTATATGAATAAGGCCAATATAGTACAGGTAAGAAATTATGAAACAAACTATATGAGTGAGGATGATATAGTAGGATATATGAAATATAATGAATTTGGATAGAAAGTGGATAGAGAATTAAGATGGAAAGATACTTGGAGGAGGTTAATTTGATAGTAATGAAGGTATGACAGAATAATATGCAAACATATCTAAGTACCATGATCCAATCTCACCCCATTCCTGTCACACCCTTTAAGGAATTCACTAAGGGATATTGATGAATTGATGATCCAATATAAGAGAAAGTGTCAATAAAGTGATGTATTAAAAAATATTAGGTGTGTACATGAACTCATAGGTATTTTCAGCCCTAAAGTTAAAAAATACAAGTATCACCCTGTCATTCATGAAACAAATGTTAGGTTAGATACATTGGAAAATAAATAGTCTTGGTAAGAGGTAGTTGATGTCCTTCTCTATTTAAGTGAAAAATATGGGATAAACCCAAAAAAATATTTTAAAAATATTCTTTTGCTTGCTAGGTCAATTACATGGAGAAATTTATATAAGAAATATTCATAATCTGTGAAACTAGGAAATAAACCCAAGAGATTTAAAGAAAGGCTCATTAATGAGTTGAAATGGTCCATATATATATGTGTGTGTGTGTGTGTGTGTGTGTGTGTGTGTGTGTGTGTGTGTGTGTGTGTGTGTGTGTGTGTGTGTGTGTGTGTGTGTGTGTATAATGAGATGTGAGCTAAAAAAATATGAAGATGATGAAGATTTTTTGGAGCTTGCACAAATTTTATTTAAAAAATGGAATGGCTAATTCCTAAACAATGCATCTGAAAGAGGATATCAGCTACCAATGAGGAGGATGAGGTCAATGAAACACTTTATTAAAAGCCCACTATGGTCCCCAATAATTCATTAATACACTAAATTTGAAGCCATATTGTAGCAACATGTTTATACATATGATGGACATGGATCAGGGAGACATGGATATTGGCATATAGTATATGTTTCCACATATCCTAATATTATTTCTATTTGTTCCTTTGGACACCCTAAGACCAAATCAACAAATAATAATAGCCATATCACCCAAAAAAAATATGTCAAAGGATATTCTCTAGGATTCATCCCATCCACAAGAAAATTTAATAATTTTGAGGTAGTGGTTACTCCAAAAATGTGTAAGAGGGTAGTAGGGGATGATTTGATAGAAATATCATCCTCTAAGAAGCCCAAACTATAGTTTAAAATTCCAAAATATTACCATAGTGTATTAGGTTTACACCTATTTCTCTTGTATCTATTTCATCTAGCATGGATCCCACTCCAATAGTCTAAAATCCTATGGTTTCCATAACTAGAAAAGATGATGATACTCCCACTTAGCTTGATACACTTTTTATTATCACTTGGTAACACAATCACAATTTTTTAATATTATAATGAATATTTATTCAACTTCAACTCAAGCTTTAATTGAGTCTTTATATTCCTCTATATTAATGTTACTACTCCCACTCTTACCATATCCATTTTACAACAAATCCCATGTGGACATTAATATCAAAAAAATATTTTCAATATTTAAAATATTGAGTCACAACTAAGAGAAAAAATCATCTCAAAAGATGATACTTTATAATATTGAAGTAACTACTACTCAAATTTTAGTTGAAGTGATTGGGTCAAATACACTAAGAATGGCTTTCCTAATCCCCTAGGTTATAAGGTATGAAGACTTAATGAGTCCAAAAGATTAAAATGTTGAAGGATGTGGTATGGAATTTTAAAACTTCTAGTTGATGATAATTAAACTGTAGTATTTTTTTGGTAAAGTAGATGATACTGATTATTTAATTATTGTTAGGAAATTAAAGAAGGATGAAGATAAAATTGAAAAATTTAGAGATATTTTAAAAAAAATATAATGTTAAATGGAGGTCTAAACTAAATGAAATTAAAATTTTGAAGGATAGAAAGAGTGTTAGAGTGGGACAAAATTTAGGATCTATTGTATATTGTTGAATGCATGAAGTAATTATCTGGGCATAGTAGTGAATCAAGCATGAGCCAGAAAGAAGTATTTGCTCAAAAATTAAAAGATTGAAATATTATCATTAACACCATTAGCAATAAAATATTTAGGAAGGTAATTTATATAGGTGAAATATAATCATGTCCTCAATTCCTCATGAATGTGGGATTATATTTCATAATGACCTAAAAAGACACCTAAACAAGATAACTAAATATGTGTAGGTAAAAACCATTAAATGGAATAAAAAACTTCACCAACACCCTGTTGGAAGCAAAACCAATAAGAGTTGGGGGGTGAATAATTTTTAAAAATATTATTTAAATTCCATGTATCATATATTAATCATTCAAACAAATATAGATATATAACTAGGCATAATCAATCATTCTTATGAGCATGAAGTAGGAACATAAAACATGAACACAAGATATATGTAGAAAAAACTCATGGGGTATAAAACCCACTGATACATATCTTGGAATATATTCTTAAAATAAATTAATAAAAATTTTAGTGAGGCACCAACCCCATCAAGAGCACCAACCCCTCATTAGTCAAGCATCAACTCAACTAGTCCTTTAACAAGCACCAACTTATAAGGATGAACCAACACCCTAGGTAAATAATTACCAACTCAGTTACCTTGAACCTATGATCACCTTTAGACACATTTTTATCACTCAAATATATATTACCACATTATTTTTCTCTTCTCACTCTTCTATCTCTCTCAAATAGCCTATTAGGCCTTCTCGCTCAACTAGCCCTTTCTTTGGCAAAATTAGGTCATATGACCTTACTCATAAATTTTAGAAACACATTTAGACTTTCATGAAATATTCAAAACACATCTCTTATGGTATTAAATCCCTTTACCTAGTTTCCAAAACTCTATATCATTTGTTCACATCCTCAAATATTCTAACTAGTTAATTAGGCCTATTAGACTTTCTTTCTATACTTGACTCTTGATCTCACCCATCTTGGTCAGCCAAAAAATATAAATACTTGGATAAAATTTGGAATATATAAAAAAACATGTTTCACAAGTGAAAAAAACACTACATATGTTTATCATTACCCTTAGGGGGCAAGACCACCATTAGGCCTAATAGAGACCTAATGTAATTAGGCCTTCTGAAAACACACGTTTCACTTTGGCCACCTTGGAACACCTTGAGAATAAAAAAATGGATGAAAAACTTAATAAAAATTTAAATTATATACCAAACACAATTTATCTCATTTCACTCCTTGAACCACATCATTTAGGTCTACTCACAATAAGGCCTTCTCACTACCAAAAAGTATGTCTTGAATATATCAAGCATACACTTAAATTTGAAATAAAAATATATAAATAAATATAATTAATAGGACATCCATTACATAATTTTCAACACCAATTCCATTATATTTCACCATATGGGGAGAAAGACTTCAAACTAATCATCTTCATATGCTCACTTAGAACTGCACACAGTCTTCAAAACCTAGTCAAGAACCTTTGACTTTCATCACCTTCATAGGATTTTATCATGAATATATAAATTTAAATTAACCTATTTTAAATATGTAACAAATTTAGGTGAATTTTATTCTTCAACTATATACAAAAAGACTCAAGAACACCATTTTCACTTACACACAGAAAACTACTTGTACATCCAAAAACATAGTCATGAAAAACAAGTATTAGAACACATGTGGGAAATTTTTTATGAAATTAAAATGGGTTTATATTATCCTTAATAATTATTATAACATATTTAAATATATATGTTACAAGGTTAAATATCAATGTTGGTCTTACAAACCAATCTCATGTCTTCACCCTACACATGCTTTAATATATTAGAGATGTCACTTTGAGAACAAATTTTTGATTGCATATGAGCATAAAAAAATATTATATTAAAGGGTAAAATTTTATATATGTATTTAAAAAATACCCCATGCATTTCTATCCATCCCTAATCTCATTCTCACTTATGCCTTGTTTTCTCACTATCTTCCTCATTAGGCCTTTTTAGCGATAGGCCAACTTTCATGATCAATTTAGCATATTTTAGATCTAAAACCTACTAAAAAACCATAATGGTCATAAGATATATTTATTAAGATTAAAAATCCAAAAAATTTCATGCTTTGACCTAGTCAACCCTACCTGTTACATCAAAAATATAAGAAATAAGGGGTTTTTTGTAGCTTCTATTCACTCTTCTGATAGAAAAATGCCACCTAGAGAAACTTGGGAGAGTCCTATACATAATACAATCATAAAAATAAGTCATACAATATGTTATGATCTATTTACAATAATATCTTTCCTATTGGGTCATTATGAGGGTTTTAGGAAGGTTTTGACTACTTTCCTTTCGTAGCAATCATTCATAAAGGATTGATCCTCAAATCCAAAACCAATGCTAGGTGATTTAAGATAGGATCATTACCTAACTACAATGAAATTATTTAATATTTATTCAAAATTTTCACATGACAATGAGCATAATAAAAACCTTCTCATGTCTATAACACCTCATTCTGTGCACATGAAAAACCTCAACACCAATTTTCATGCTTTATCCTTCAAGCTCTGACCTCAAACTTGGTCAAAAAGCTTGAAAAAAATTATAACACCTATAAAAATTCTCTCATGAGATTTGTCACCTTGATAAATTAAGTTGACCCCTAATTAGGCCATACTAGGTCTCTTTGCTCATTAGGTCGTCAACTGCCAGTTATACTTAGACCTTGAAAACACCTTGAAACCTCTTTCATTATTCTCAACACATAATAATCATGTCATTAAACCTCCTAACATTATAAAATACTACAAAATTTTTTCTCATAAGTATAAGAACACTCACATCATCATGCTACTATGCTTATGCCTTCTCACTAGGTCTCTCAAGTACATGGCTCATGAACTCAACTTTAATAACAAAAAAGATAACTCAGAATGACATCAAAGAAAACTTCATGCATATATTAGAACAAATTATCAACAATATTCCCTTTTATCATTGATGGCAACCACTCATTTATGGAAATCATTTAAAGAAGCTTCGCTTACTGGGATACATCTCCCCCATACAGATCAATCTATCCCTTTAACATTAATGACAAAGAACTACCTACAACAAAACTCAATAAACATGAATGAAAGATATTTTAAGGTGTGTTACTCAAATTATTAATTTTAAATAATGTAATTATGAATATTACATTATTAGAGTCTTGTTGGTATATTATTGTTATACATAGAAATAATATACGAGTTGATTTATTTAGTTAGGTGGTTGTATCTCATACTATTATAGGAGATTATGGTGGAGATTTGATCTCCCCTATTATAGGAAATATATTTACTATAGAGTGTGAGATTATTATCATTATTTATCATTTGTGTATTCAGATCTTTATGTAACTCTAGTTATACCAATATTTGGTGTCAAAGCAGCACCGATTCCTTTCCATGATGGATGAATAATTTGTTTATAGGGGTAACACTATTTTGTATTTTTTATCCCAATGTATGAAAGTTTGTAATAATTTGTGCAAGTGTATATTAGTTTTTGGGATTAATTTTTCATAATTTTTTAGTATATGTTTATAATATTAGGGTTGGTGACTACAACCCAAAGTTATTTTGTTTCTGTCTCCTCTTAGATTGAATCAAATAGGTTTCCCCAACTCACTCTTTACATTTTAAGCTCATATTCATCAAATCACACAATGACAAGTTCCAAGGTGTTTTTATTTTGGTGTAGGCTTGTCATGACTCAGTAGATTATTCCATGCAGGCCCTAGAATATTTAGATTCATACTAAATTATTGTGGGTCATAGGATAATTTTTGGATAGATTTATATGTACACATAATAAATTTTTATCACTTGAAGATATTTCAAGCTAAATTCTGACTCGATCATGCATTCTATGCAATTACAAAATTTTTACTATCAGACTGTGCATCCCCACTTAATTATAAATTATTTACGGTGTTGGAGTTCATAAAAACTTGACCATGCATATATGTGGGTTTGATAGCATTTTGGCAATGGAAAATTTGTTTCAAAAATCAAAGGTGGTTACAATAATGAGTTTGGAAACAAAAATGGCTACGACATCAGGTATGGTAGCAGATTTGATAATGGAAACAAAGAATACGTTCCAAAAAATGGATATAATCAAGAAAATATATGATATACTTCACTTTTATGCCTACTACACCATTTCCATTTTCATATAAATGACCGATGTCTATCTTGGTTCAAGTCTATCTTATTTTGGAATAGTAATTTGTTTAAAGTTTTTAGCCCATATTAGATTTGAGATAATTATAAAGTCAAGTATATAATTATTTAATTTGGTGTTTATCAAAGTGTCATGTATATTAAAAATTCAAAAATATCAATAGTGTAGTCATTTTTTTGAAAGAGTCATTTCAGACTTAGGTTGGTTAAAATTACAAAGTCTAGTTTATTAGATGTTTTAAATTAGTTTTGTCAAATTAGGTCTTTTCTTATGTTAAGGTTTAATTATTATTTTATATTAGTTATTATATCGAATATTTATTATTTCAATATTTTTAGGTTTAGTCAAGTTTATAAAATGTGTCAATATTATCAAAGTAAAAAAATCTCTCATGTACGGATGTATTATCGGTGAACCCAATGTCCTGAGTCATATGTGTCAGATATGTATGTGGGAGATTTTTGTCTTCAAAAATGGCATGCAAGAGTTGATGTTCAAAGCCATATTTGTTGAGTAATCAATTTCATACATTTGAGGATGGAATAAATGGAGGCTAGAGGTTTTAGATCCTCTCACTAGTCACCAATGATGAGGCTCAAATGTTTGGGTGACATTTTGTGTGTAGTGTTATTTTTAGCATGGTGTGTTTTTTATTTTTTTATATGGTGTGCTCTATGCCAAATAGGCTAATTCCAATGATAGTTATTTAATGGTAGTGGAAACCATCTATACTATTTTGTGTTTGGGTGGTAACAAATATTAATAGAGGCTACATCATATGACAATGAGGATTTATTCCTCATTATATTTATTTTTCTAGGTGTTATGTGTTTTCATTCCTCTACTTGTTTAGACATCCTTTGATATTTGGAGAAAAGTGAGAGTGTAGATGTGATGGAATGTGTCAAATAGTTGTATAGGAGGGAAGCTAACTATAGAAATCTTATGATTACAAAGATCCTTTGAATTCCTTACTTCTTTATGGAGATGATTGTCCAGTGACACATTCATTATGGTCACATGGAGTAAATGCAAGATGTGTTCCTTCACATAGTAGTGGTCATGTGCAACAATATCTAGACAAAAAAATTTAGATAGTAGTATGTAGACATAAAAGTATGCATTGGCATATGTTTCTATTTGGGCTAGTTCTTAAAGATGTATATTCTCCTCATGCTCACATTAATTGGGTGTAGACCAGGATTAATAATGTTCATAATGGGGTGAATGTTAATGTGTGGTGCTCACATTATTAATTGTAAACAATATAATTATGAATATTACATTATTATAGTCTTATTGGTATATTACTTTTATGCATAATAATAATAATAATAATAATAATAATAAATGAATTGATTTATTTAGTTTGGTGGTTGTATCTCATATTATTATAGGATATTATGGTGGAGATTTTATCTCCCCTATTATAGGAAAGATATTTCCTATATAATTTATGTAATAGAAAATTTTAATATGTAGTAAAAATAATATAGAGTGTGAGATTATTATTAATTTTTTATCATCTATGTATTTGGCTCTCTATGTAACTCTAGTTATACCAATAAGATCATATAAACAATCTCCCCCTATCTCATTGCATACCTCAAACATCTTCTTCTTGACAAATTGATATGACTCCCCCTTTGACCTTATAACTTATGCACTTCTTTCCTACTCTTGGAGCTAAATCACCTCCTTATTAGCTCCCCCTAAGCACTTTGACTTTCTTAGTGATTGATAGGAATAGGAATCACAAGCAATTCTTGTCTTAGATGTTCAAAAATAGCCTTTAGAAGAGGATTAATCAAAATATTTATAATCTGATCCTTGGTAGACATAAATTCAAGCTTAATACTTTGTTCACTTACCTATTCTCTTAATAAATGATACTTTATAAGAATGTGATTAGTCCTTAAATGCATGATAAGATATTTTGAAATACTTATGACATTAGTATTATCACAAAATAGGACTAGGACCATCAAACTCCACCTTATAGTCTCTTAAAGTTTGTCTCATCCATAACACCTAGGTACAACATGAATTTGGTAAAATGTATTCAGCCTCACAAGTAGATAAATCCACTAATGGTTGTTTATTTATTATCCATGAGACTAGGCACTTACCTAAGAAGAAGTCTCATCCACTAATGCTTTTTTTATCATCTAGACTCCCAACCCAATCTAAATCTATATAGGCTACTATGTCAAACTTATTACTCCTTAGGTACCATAATCCATACTCCATAGTTACTTTGAGATACCTAAGTATCTTGTTGACTAATTATAGATGAATTTAATTAGGATATTCTTGAATTATTCCCAAAAGTCCTACTACTTGCATGATGCTAGGTCTAGAGGCAATAGTACATAATAAACTTCTAATCATTGATCTATAATTTATCTAATTAATTATTAAAGATTCATTATCCTTGTTTAGTTTACATCTTCTAACCATATGTGTACTTAAAATTTTGAAATATTCCATTTCAAACTTATTTGACATTTATTTTATATGTTTGACCTATGAGATGAACATACCTTTCTCAAATTGACTAATTTGAAGTCCAAAAAAGAAGGATAGTTCTCCAAGCATAAACATTTCAAATTATGACTTCATCACCTCTTAAAAGGCCTTGGTCATGTTATCATTAGTTCCACAAAATATGATATCATCCACATAGTCAACCACCATCATATAATGGTAATTTTTAGTCTTGATATACAAGTTAATATCTATAACTCCTCTCTTGAAACCTTGATCAAAAAGATACTTGTCTAGTCCAGCATACCAAGCTCTAGGAGCTTGTTTTAGACCATAGAGTGCCTTCTTCAACCTTTAGACATATTCTTTTTTATCATTCAATAAGACAATCTTAGTTTTCTCAATGTATACTTCTTCCCTAAAGTTCCCATTTAGGAAAGCTAACTTGACATCCATCTAGTATATCTTGAAGCCTTTGAAGCCTACATAGGAAATAAACATCCTAATTATACTTTAACCTTGCTATAGGAGAAAAGGTTTCCTCAAAGTCAACTACTTATACTTGAGAATATCTTTTGCATACTAATATATCCTTTTTTGGTGACTTCTCCATTCTAATTCAACTTGTTTCTAAACACCCATTTTATACTAATGATATTTTTGTCTTTAAGCCTAGGTACTAACTCCCAAGTCTCATTCTTCTCAATTATTTTAAACTCTTCATTCTTAAAATCTATCCAAAAATTATCTTCACTTGTTTTTGCATAAATTTTAGATTCAAATTTAGATATTAAGGTAGTATTATCTTGATTAACATCACTCACAATTCTTCTCCTTGCTTGTATACCTATACTCTTATTTCCAATGATATGAGATTTAGGATGATCCTTTTAAATTTACCTAGAAGGACTTTTTGAGTCCTTTCTCTCCTTAATTTCTTATTCATCCTCATCTATATATATTTATCTTTCATCATTATTTTACTGATAATATGATTTCTTAGTCTCATAAACCTTCACATTTGTGCTCTCCACTATCTTTTGCAACCTTTTGTTATAACATATATAGGTAACACTTACTAATGAATATCGAGAGAAAATACCTTCATCATACCTTGAGTAAAAATTTCCTACATAATCATCATCTCTCTTGATATTAAATTCAATCCCAAATACCTTAAAATGTTTAACACTTGTAGGTCTACCATTCCATAATTCATATAGAGTCTTGCCACCATTAATCCTAACATATCCTTTGTTCAAAGTGTAAACTACAGTACTCACAACTTCTCTCTAGTATACATAAGAGAAATTTGACTCATTCAGCATGGTCCTTATCATTTCTTTAATTATTTTATTATTTATTTCAATCATCCTATTATATTGAGGTGTTTTAGCAATTGAGAACTATCTTCTTATTCCATTAACCTCACAAAACTCATCAAACTCATTTGACCAAAACTATCCTCCTTTATTTGACCTAATAAACTTGATCTTCACATTCATCTCATTTTTAACCAAATACTTGAAAGTTTTGAAGTTACCTAGAGTTTATGAATTATCTTTTAATAATGCTACCCAAGTCATTCTTTTGAAGTAATCTATAAGCAACATGAATTAGTTGTCACCATAAATACTTTGAGTCCTTCTAGGAACACATAGATAAATATAAATTAGTTATAAAGGTATAGTGTTAATGTATTCTTTAGACTTGAATATCCTCTTAGTCTGCTTACCATGTTGACATGCCTTGCAAAGAGCATTTGAAGGTTTGGAAATTTTGGGCATGTTCTTCATAGATCTCTTAGAGCTGATCTTGACTAGATTGTCAAAGTTCATATGACCTAACCTCCTATTTCATAACCAAATTTCATTTACCTTGATCATAAAACACTTCTCTTTTGTGATCTCATTTAGTACATATAGATTATTCTTATTTCTCTTTGCTTTGGTAATCAACCTTCCTGATTTTGCTCTCCTTATCTCAAATCCTTTATCATGAAAAGTTATGGTATTTCCTTAGGTGTAAATTTGAATTAAACTCAACAAGTTGTGTTTCAATCCATCTACATACAATACATTTTTTGTCTTGGTCTTCTCATTATCCAAGCTCAAAGCACCTTTGCCAACTATATTAGTAGATGTGTTATATCCCAACCTTACTGAACCTAGGGAATTCTTATTCAAAGTGATGGATTTTCTCTTATCTATTATTATGTGACTTGAAAAACCACTATCTATGTACCAATTTAAGTATTCATTATGAGTATGAAAGGCAACTTGGGTTATCATAGATTCTTCTCATCTAGATTCCTACTTCTCTTTCATCTTACCCATAGGGTCTGCTTTCTTGATCCATTCTTTAGTATCATGATTACATGTCTTCTTAACATGACTAGTTATCCTTATAGATATTGTCTTACACTCTTTTGAAATGTGTCCTCTTTGGTTTCATTTATAACATAAGATTCTACTCCTCCATATACACTCAACATCTCTATGTCCAAATTTTGCACAAAAGAAACAATAACTAATGAAAGAATCCACATATTATGATTTTTTACCCTTATTTTTATTTTTATGATCATAGGATGATACATCACTACTTTTGATATCCTTTGACAGAGAAAAACTCTTCTTGGCCTATTGATGATTGACTTCAAACTTGACCACTTTTGCATAGGTCTTAATTCTACCAACGTTATCAATCCTTGACTGATCAATGAATTTTGAAAACTAACTATAATTTTGTTATTTTTTTAATCCAATACTTGTAATATCATAAAAGGACCTTTGATTGTCCAAAATATTGTTAAGCTTTCCAATACTCTCCTTAAATTTCTCATATGTCCTTATCTTGATTGTATCTTGCTCAACTTTCGCCTCTAAAGTCTTTAATTTCATTATAATTTGGGTGAATTCTTCCATATGATTCTTATATTTTAAACAAAATTCACAATATGTTTCAATTACTATAGATAGATCCTCATTTCAATCATAAAAGACACTTTCATTATCAAAATCCATACTTGTGCTCCAAACATATCCCTTAGACTGTTAGGCCTACACAAGGGAATTTGATCTAATACCAATTTTTGGAATAATAAAAACTAAGAGGGGGTGAATAAATTTTAAAACTCTTATTTCAATTCTGTATATCATACATTAATCATTCAAACAAATTTGGAGATATAATAAGGCATAATCAATCATTATTATGAGCATGAAGTAGGAACATAAAACATGAGCATAACATCTATATGGGAAACAATCATGGGGGATAAAAAACAAAAACACACATATTTTATTAGAATCTTATAAGCAATGAATCAAAATTTTAGTGATGCACCAACCCCACAAGTAGCACCAACCCCTCACTAGTCAAGCACCGATTTGCAAGGAAGAACCAACCCCCTAAGTAACTCAAAACCAACAAAGTTACCTTGAAAATTTTATCACATTTGGACACATTTTTATCACTCAACTAAATATTACCACCTTATTTTTCTCTTTTCACTCTTTTATCTCTCTCAAATATCCTATTAGGCCTTTTTGCTCAACTAGCCCTTTTCTTGGTAGAATTAAGTCATATGACCTTGATCACCACCTATACAAACATAGTTATATATTCATGAAATATTAATAAAAATAATTTATGGGATTAAATCCCTTTACCTTGTTTCAAAAACTATATATCATTCACTCATATCCTTAAATATTCTAACTAGTCAATTAGGTCTATTAGACATTTTCTTTATAATTGACTCTTGCTCTCACCCATATTGGTCAGCCAACACCTATACATAATTGGATCACCTTTGGAATAGATAAAAAAATATTTAACAAGTGAAATAATCAATACATAGGTTGATGATTACCCTTAGGGGCCCAAACCACCATTAGACCTAATAGAGACATAATGTAATTAGGCCTTCTGAAAACACATATTTCACTTTGACCACCTTGGAACATGTTGAGCATCTAAAAATTAATGAAAAATTTAATAAAAACTTAAATTATACCTTTTATAAACTTAATTTATGTCTTGGTCACTATTTATCTCATTTCACTCCTTGAACCACATCATTAGATCTACTCGTAATAAGGCCTTCTCATTGCCAGAAAGTCTATCTTGAATATATTAAGTATAAAATTAACTTTGAAATAAAAACATATAAATAAATCACATAAATATGACCTCCATGACCTAATTTTCAACAAAAATTACATTATATTTCACCATGAGACAAAGTACCTCAAACTGATCATCTTCATATGCTCAATCAGAACTGCACACATGCTTCAAAACTCAATCAAGAACCTTTGAATTTTATCACCTTCATAATAATTTATCATGCATAAAAATATATTTAAATTAGACTATTATACCTATATTAAAACTTTATTTGTATTGTGTTCTTAAATTCTATGCAAAAGGACCTAGGAACACCATTTTCACTTACACATAGAAAACTATTGTAGCTCCAAAAACATAGTCATGAAAACCAAGTATTTAAACACACATGGGAAAAATTTATGAAATAACGATGGGTTTATATTATAATTAAACATTTTATAACATATTTAAATATAAATGTTATAAGGTTAAATATAAATATTGTTCTTATAAACCAATCTCATGTCTTCACCCTACACAGGGTTTATTGTGTTAGACAGGTCACTTTGAGAACAAATTTTTGCTTATAAATGAGCATAAAAAAATATTATATTAAATGTGTAAATATGATATAGGTATTAAAAAATTAACCCATGCATTTTTATCCATCCCTAATCCATTTCAACCCATCCCTAATCTCATTCTCACTTCTGTCTGGTTTTCTCATTGTCTTCCTCATTATGCCTTTTAAATGATAGGCCAAATTCCATGATAAGTTTAGCATATTTTAGGTCTGAAACCTAATTAAAAACCATCATTGTCATAATATATAGGTCTCAATTTTGAACTTACAACTTTCATGCTTTGACTAGTCAACCTTGCCTACTACATCAAAAATTCAAGAAATAAGGGGTTTTTTGTAGCTTCCACTCACTCTTTTGATATAAAAATTACAATTTTAGAAACTTGGGAGATTAATCTACATGATACAATAATAAAACTAGGTCATACAATCAATTTTTAGATATTTACAATAATATCTTTCCTATCAGGTCATTATGAGGGTTTTAAGAGGGTTTTGACTACTTTCCCTTCTTAACAATCATTCATAAAGGATTGACCCTCAACTCAAAAACCAATTCTAGGAGATTTAATATATGACCATTTCCTAACTACCATGAACTAATTAAATCCTCATGAAAATGTTTCACATGCCAAAGAGCATAATAAAATCCTTCTCAAGTTTACAATACCTCATTTTGTGCACATAGAAATACTCAACACTAATTTTCATGATTTATCCTTCAGTGTGTGACCTTAGACTTGGTCAAAAAAATAAAAAAATCTCTAAAACCTATGAAAATTATCTCATGAGCTTTGAGACCTTGATAAATTAACTTGAAACCCTCATTAGGCCATACTAGGTCTCTTTACTCATTAGGCCTTAAAATTTGATTTATACTTAGACCTTGAAAATACCTTGAAACCTCTTCCATTATTCTCAAAACCTCATAATCATTTCATTAAAACTCATACCATTCTCACATATTTCCAAAAAAAATCTCACAAGTCTTAGACAACTCACCTCATCATGTTACTAGGCCTATGCCTTCTCAATAGGTCTCTCACGTACATGGCTCATGAACTCAACTTTAAGAACAACAAAGACAACTCAAAATGAATTTAATGACACTTTCATGACATCAATGAAAACTTCATGCATACCTTAGAAAACATTCTCAACACACACCCCTTAAGCATATCTTAGGTGGTTAGTAGAATTGGGTCCCAACATAAAGGCTTGATGAGGTACCCAAGTAAAATAAAATTACCCCCAGAGGAGGATGCTAGAGATACTTGAACCCCAAGAATATCTTGAAAATGAATATAATTTCTCTCAATGAAGGGTTTAGTGCATATATCAATAATTTTCTCTATTATCTAGATATATAAGAGATAAATTACTTGATCATGGATGAGATCCTGAATTAAACACATGTAAATCTCAATATACTTGATCCAATGATAGAGGATAAGATTCTTACAGATCTAGATTGTGCTTTGGTTATCACAAAAGATGATTTTTGGTCATGAAAACTAGATGCCAAATGCAGTGATAATCCCTTGAAGCTAAATAACCTCACTAGTAGCATTAAAAACTCATCTGTATTCTACTTTTGTAGAAGATAAAGTAATAAAATCCTAATTTTTTTTGACCAACTAATCAAACTTGAACTAAGGGAGAAATTATAACCTAAAGTAGACTTATGATTCTAAATACTTCCAGCCCAATTTGAATATATATAACTAATTAATTCAACATCGGATGCATGCTTTATAGTGAATCCCAAAACTATAGGTAACATAAATGTAGTAAATAATTTGGTTCGCTATTTTCTAGTGTAGCACATGTGGTTCTTGAAAAAATATATAGATCATGCCTAATGAATATAAAATATTAGGTTTAGTGTGTGTAAGATAAATGAGACTACTAACAAGTTATCAATATGAGGTAGCATCAACCAAGGAGATGGATAATTAGCCTCAAGATTCATACTAGATATAAAAGGAATCATAGATGGCTTATATTTATCCATGTTCAACCATTAAAGAAAATCAAGAGCATACCTGGATTGTGCAATAATGATCCATGCATCATAATGAGAGATTTCAATCCCAAGGAAGTAGTGTAACAAGTCCAAGTTAGTCACTGAGAACCTATCATACAAAATTATTTTCAATGTTGTGATCGTGGATGAAGAACTCCCTATGATCCATAGGTCATCAATGTAGAGAACCAAAATCAATAGTGAATCATCCTACCATAAAATGTAGATATTTAGATTAGAATGGCATTAATTGAACCCAACCAAAAGAAAAAAAGGAGTCCATCTTGGCATACCAAGCTCAAAGATCTTGTTTGAGGCCATAAATAGATTTATAATGTTTCTAAAATAAGGAAAAATATTCCATATATCCTTGTGGTTACTCCATGTATATTTACTCTTTGAGGTTACCATGAAGAAAGGCATGTTTCACATCCATCTGATGAACATCCCAGTGATGTGTTGTGGAAATACTAAGAGTGAGTCTGATTGACTTCATTTTGAAAACTAGGGTGAACATATTTGTATAATCAATCTTAGGTACTTGATAAAAACCTTTTGATACCAAATGCGCTTTGAACTTGTCTACAAACCCAACTAATACAATTTTTTTTCAATAGATCCACCTACATTGAACAAGTTTTCTTCCCTTTAGAAGAGGGACTAATCCCAAGTGTTGTTTCTCTACAAGGAACCATACACCTATTCCATAGTAGTGTCCCATTCATGAGTGCCTAATGATTCATGAAATGATTTTATATTAGAATAAAATATAATGAAAGTATGCGGGGCATCTTGTAATTATGAATGAGTTTTCCTAGTGTTTGATGGATCTAAAACCCATTGGCTAACACTTTGTAGTTTCTATCTAACCTAAATAGAACCAATGATCAAAGATTCAAGGGGAGATTCCTCATCTTATAAAGATATTTGAGGATAAGGAGGAGGGTAATCCTCATCACTTCTCTCACTATCAGAACTAGAATAAGAATATGGATCATCAGGAAGTTGATTAGGCATATCTAATTCACTAGAACTATCATCAAATAATAGTGCATATAAGGAAGGAGAAGAGGTGTCGATTATGGATTCAAAATGACCCTCTTGAAAATAAACACTCCTCTCAATTAAAAAATCTTTAATAGTAGGATAGCGAATATTGTATCCCTTAACACCCATAGGATATCTAACAAAGATTAATCTGAGGTTCCATTGCCTTAGATTTATTCTTCAAAATGTAGGCCATAACATGAGATCCAAACACTCTAAATTATTTTACTATGGGTTTATGATTACTCCAATATTCAAAAGGAGTGAATCCATTCAATGCTTTATGAGGAACTTAGTTATAGATATAACATGAAATGGATTTAGAGTGTCCATTTCCTTTTAGGACCTATTATTACACTCTACAACACCATTGTACTAAGGACTATATGGAACTATACATTACAGTTCAATACTCTCTAATGTATATAATTTCTCAAAATAGTTACTAACATACTCACCACCATTATCAATGAACAAAATATTGATAGTTTTACCTAATTGTTTCTCTGCAAGTGCCTTGAAGTCCTAAAAATTATCAAAGACCTCATATTTATACATAATAAATTACACCCAAGTATACCTCAAATAGTCATTGATAAAAGTAAGCATGTATTTAGTATTATTTATTAAAGGTTTTAAAAATGGGCTAGTAATGTCACTATGGATAATATCCAATATCTGTTCAACTCTCCATGATTTGACCTTATCATACTTCTCCTCATGATTCTTACCAAGTATGCAACCTTGGAAAACTCTATTAGAAAAATTTAACTGTGGAAACCTTAAAACCATGTCATGATGATTGAGTTTCTCTAGGTAGTAATAGTTTAGATGGTTGACTCACTTATGCCATAATTTACTCACCCCATCTAAATGAGTGAGCAGTGTAATAGAGGGTTGATCAAGTTAAAAATGTGAGAAAGTATACAATTAGTATTGGTGATCTATTTTCCCAAGTGTAACCATGTAGTCACTATTTACTTCCTTAATAACCATTGAATTAGGTTTGAAGTTAACTCTCTCTCTATAACTAATGTGAGTGACGTGATAAATAGATCATATATTGGTGGGTAAATAAGGGACACATAAAACATCATGAAAGGTCACATAGTTCACTTCAACAGATCCACTCCCACTAACTTCAACAAAAGTATCATCACCCAATAATATGAAAGGCATAGAAAAAGGCTCCAAAGATGATAACATGTCCTATGATGAATCCATGTGGTATGATGTATATAATGAATAACCCATATGGAAGGATGGGATGTGACTATAACAAGTGTTTTGATCTTATATTTTCCCTTATTATTGTCTTTTGCCTTAGGAGATAATTGTATCGATGAACTTTGATTGGAAGAATCAGGGACACTAATATTGTGCTTATCAATCATATTAGTTTATTAATCAATCTAGTTCTTCATGAATTTGGATTCATCATGTCCAAATTTCTTAAAATAGACACATGTGATTCATTCTTTCTTAGATTTCCCATCAAAAGAAGACTCTTTTCATGATTTTAACTTAGCATTAAATTTCTAACGCTTTATTTTCTTAGGCACTTTGTTTTGTTTCTTCTTCTTGCTACTAGAAACCTTTTGTTTTTCATTACTTACAATTAAGGCATGAGATTTAAATGATTTTAGTGTACCCATTTAAATGAGCTTATATTACTCCTAAGTCAATTCAATATTAAATTCATATAAGAATGACATGGTATATGCAGCTCAAATAACATGCTTGGTGGTGTGGAAGGTAGAAATAGATCCAAAATAGTCAGAACCCAATTTAGAAAGGATGGAAAGGATCCATTGATCATCATTTTTGTTAATACCACATAATTTCAGCTACAACTTAAGTGATTTTAACTTTGTGAAGAAGTCTTGTATCATATAAAAATTTCCTAGGCTCAAAATAATGAGCTCATTATCCAAATCATGACCCCTCATAACATCCTACTTTACAAAGAGTTTTTATAATAATTTCCATACTTTATTTGGAATTGCTACATATTTTATATGAAAGATAAATTAAGGAGACATAGATAGGCATTGAAGACCATAGGCTTCATCACTTATTTTATACCACTTCACCTTCTTTATTTTAGGTTTCAATTTTATTTATACACCCATCATAATTTAATGTACCCTTTTACTCCTCAAGAGGAATTACAATTTGACTTTCCACTCATGATAGTTGATTGGTGTAAGAATAAAAACTAGACTTAGATCTATTATATAGAAAGGAAGTATGTGGTGAATTGAATGTGTTGAAATACGAGGATATGAAATACCATTGAATATATAAAGGTATAATTTTACAAGGCATGATAATATCACCAATGTGTATATCTTGCAAAAGCTTACACTTTCAAAAAATGGCACCTAAAATAAAACTATTGACTAAAAGTTATAAAAGTTTAAATGTTTCTTACTTGTAAAAAATTGATCTCCACTTTACATAAATTTGAGTTTTTTTGGGTTGAAATATTTTAGTGTGGAATTATTTGGAATCAACTTCCCAAAAAAAAACTTATTCCCCCTTGGATAAAAAGTTAAGCAATTTTGGATTGGATGTAACCAAGAACTTAACTCCCATCTGACTAGGGACTAATACCAATTTTGAGTGTTTTCCCCCTAGCTATAATTGATGTGATTAATGTGGGAGTGACATCATCCAAAAAATGACCCCATTTTGAAAATGAAAATTGTCACCTTTACATGATTAAATTTGACATATACATGGTCATCATCAGATTTTGGGAGTCTTTATGTAGTTTTCAAGGTTTTTAGTTGCTCTTATAGTTATAAATTCCAATGTTAGGGTTTCTTAGGTCTATAATAGTCATTAGGGTTGCATTTCCTACTTTTAGTGGCAAAAGTTCCAATGCTAGGATGGTCAACACTTCTCATAATAGAAAAATGTGTCGAGGTTGTAGTGCCTTCATATAGGTGTCAAGTTTTTGACTTGTTCAATAGTCTATAATCCTAATACAGGATTTGTCCACTTATCCTACAATCTAAATTCCTAATGTGGGGATTAGCCACTACTCTCGCAGTCTAGAATCCTGATGCAGGGCTTATCTGTTACTCTTGTAGTCTAATTTTTGATGTCATAGCTTTATTTCAGGGATTTAGCTCATGTTTTTATCCATCAAAGTTTGAAGCATTAGAAGTAGGAGGAATCCTTATAGGTTCTAGAGATGTTGATGGTTCTTGCAATGCCAAAAATGCTAGAGTTTCCTGTAGTGCATAGATGTACAAAAACTCTAACTTTTAAAAAAATACAAGATTTGGTTCATCTCTTGAAAATATACAAAGAGACATTATAGATCTCTAAAACCTGAAAAAACCTAGAAATTATTTTCCTTTGAAGACTATAAATTATATGGATTTATGTGAAATTATTGAAAAAGACTTTAAACTCTCCTAAAATGGTAAAAATTGACTGTCATGAAATTAGATCATGTTTACAACTGATCTTAGGGTTTTGACACCTATTGAATCTAATGGCATAAGAAATTTTGAATGAAAACCTACCAAATTAAAAATAATCAGCAAAATATTCCTTCTCCCTTATTCTTTTTCTAAATTTGAATTTGCAGAGGATTTCAGAAGAAAAGGAAAATATGAGAGATAGTGAAACTATAATATGCTAGGTTAATGAACGGTATACTTGTAACATGAAAATTAAAATTCAAGATTTCACAATAGTAATAATGGAATTCATCTACCAAATGTACTTTGATTTCATTTTAGAGTAGATCATAGTCAATAATCTATTGGATAGATTTGAATGCACAAATAAATTACCTATGTGCAGTAGAGAAGTCAAACATGGGACAAAAAGAAGTAATTGTTCAACAATCAAAATATTTGAATATTAGCATTAACATCATTAGTCATAAAATATTCAAGAAAGTACATTATATATGTGAAAGATAAACATGCTCTCACTTCCTCATAGATAGAGGATTATCTTTGACAATGATCTAAAAATACACCTAAGCAAGCTAACTAAATATGTGTAGATAAAAAATATTAAATAAAATAAAAACCTACATTAACATTGAGAAATAATGATGAGAAAATAATAAATTTGAGAAGAAAAATTCAAGATGATTGTAACCTATTAAATCAATTGAATCAAGTTGTGATGTATTTAGAAAAAATGAAGACCCTAACCGATAATGTAAATGATATATTAAGGGAATATCATAAAGCTTATTATAAAAATATATCTCAAGTTGAAAAACCTATAAGAGTAAAATTAGAATATATTTATAATATTTATAAGAGTAAAATTGGAGTATATCGATAATATTGAGATGTACATAGAGTAGGTTAATGTTGAGTTTATTCAAGATCCTCTTATTATGGAAGAAAGATCATTTAGGGAAACATGTATTTTAGAAAAAGTATAAAATATGTACTCTAAAGATATGATAACACACAACATCCAAAATCTTATAGAATTCATTTGCCACCTCTAAACTTATTTTAGGAAAGAGTTGAATTAGCAAATGACTCACTACACCAACTCAATATTTCATTGATTGAATTGCTTGAAATGAAAAGAGATTAAAGAATAATTGAACAAGACAAACTTAAATATCTTTTGAAAGATAAATAATTAGATGAGATTATATTTGATTATTGTATTTAATCCCTTAAAAATATATTTTCCATTTTCTTGAACCCACGTTGAAGCTACAAATGGAAATAAAGGGCACTATCAAGCTTAATTGACATTTTAACACATCATTTTTAGAGTTTATAATTTACGAATCAATATAACTACATTTATAAAATTAATGGAACTAAATCCTAGTTCACTTTTCTCCATAATATTCTCTAAAGACAATTATCTTGTAAAAAAATATCAAACAAAGAATTATTTATTGTTGAAACCTAGTTTTTATTTAATACTAGCTTGCTTTTTTATTAATAAACATTTAATATACAAGATTTACTATATTTATAGTAAGGAAACTAGATTGAAATAATATTTATCTTAGACCTAGACAAATATCTAGTATTTGATTATGTGCAAGGTTTAATATAAGATTAGATTCATATGCATTCCTCACAGATTGTATTTGGCTAATTAGAATAAATTTGATCAAAATTCATCACACATTTATTTTAAAAACACACAATAATGTCTATATCATGTAATGGCTAATATCATCATTGACTTCATAATTTATATATTGAAGGGAGACATGCATGTCAAGGATTGTATTTTTTAGATTTTATGATTGGTACATATTTAACCTAAGATTTACCCATGTTATTTTTAATATATTTTCCCTAGTAATCTCATTCTAAATTTAATCTATTTTAAAATAATTTATCAAATCCTAGATCAAAAATTTAGTTTCTTAAAGATTAATAATAATGTGGAATATACCCCCTTCTTTATTTCAATCCCCTATAGTAAAAAATATATAAATTAAAACATGAGTTTCATTCCTTTTGATGCCATCCATTATGATAGAATTATTGTAAATCAATATTTGGTCAATAATAATTATCTTTTTGGCTCATTTGTTTATGCTTTATTTTTCATATGTGAAAGTATTTGTTTAAGTATTATGTGGATAAATTTTCCAGTAATGGAATTTTATTTTTGATTGCTCCTTTGTTTTTAGTCTTTTATAAGATAGTGGAAATAGAGTTATAGTTATCCACTTGATTGTCATTCATTTTATTACATCTAAAACTTGTTATTTAAAAAATAAGTAAATAAGAATCATGTCCATAATAACTAAAGGATATTATAAATAATCTCATAAAAAATAATGAATAAATATAAAAATAGATTTAAAATAATTAATGATAAAAGTGACATGAAAGTGTATTGAATGTTATAAGAGGAAAGTAAATTCTCTTAGGTTATAGTAACCTAAAGTTGGAAGATCCATGATCTTAATATATTCCTTATATACAACCTATACCTTCATGCTAGTTTAGGGGGAAATAGAAATATTTCACATCATTAATAATTAAATATGAACTCCATGTGAGTATGAGATTTTCCATAGAGAAAAAAATAATAAGGATCTATTCATGGTGGTCCCAAATGTAGATTGTGGGATTAGAGTTAAAATAACAGAAACCTAAAGAGAGAATAAAGGAATCCGTTATCCCATACCAATATTGAGGGGTTTTCAGACCATGAAGGTATCTACAAACATATAAGATAAAAGATTAGAATAAATCCTAGTGGGTACTCCATATATACCTCCTAATGATCAATGTGAAGAAATGAAATCTTTACATCCATTTGATGCACACTATAACTATAAGATACATAAATAGAAATAATAAAGCATATTGATTTCATATATAAGTGAAAAGGTCTTAGAGTTATCTACTACCTTAACTTGAGAAAAATAATCTAATAACTAGATGACCCTTATGTTAATTAATATTATCCATCTCTTGAAAATTTGGTTCAATGGATCCATTTACAATGAACTAGTGTTATTCTTTTGGAAGAGGAATGAGGACCAAATGTCATTCTCAATCAAATAATGCTATTATTATTTCATGGTTATCTCACATGCTATAATTCCACTAGCCTCATTGAAATAATAAGGCTATGATGATGTGGAAATAATACATTAGGTAACTATTGATATTCAAGTTGAAGTTATTGAATGTTAGTTCGATCACCAACAAGGGATCCTGCTACTTGTTATGTTTTTTATACTTAGTAGGGAACTAGAATAGGTGAATTAGGTATAGGTGGTATAGTATGTGCCTCATAAAAATGATAAAATTATAATCATAAACAATTACATAAATAGAGTGCAATTGAAAATTGAATAAGGGGAAGGAAATAATTTCACATGTGGAGGTTGTCATCAAATATGAAACTTCTAGTGATGATCAATGATTATGTATCTAGATGGATTATAAGTTATTTGACATATTATGTGTATCCCAAAAATATTTAAGTTTTCAAATCCTTAAGTTTTTCCTTAGGAATGTGAACCCATGCACCACAACCAAAGACTCTCATGATCTCAACTGAAGGTTCCTGACCACATCAAGCTTCTTAATATGGAAAGACTTTGATATATTTACGTACTAGAGTGTGGACTAAATATAATTCACATGATTAATGAATTTTTTTATGGTATTCAATAACTCATACACTATTATATGGTTTAAGATGCATTGCCATATTTAATTATAAATATTAATTGGTACTAATTATGTGCATATGCATCTATCTCTTTTTATTATAAACAAGTATCAATTTAGCTATTGACATAATGGTTACAAAAAATAATAATAAATAATTATTTTGAGAAGACTTTTTGTACAATTAATTATATGTTATCAAAATTGCATGATGTATATGAATTAATCCTGGATTGGATAAGATAGAGCACAACTACACTTCTGATTGGGTATACACTTGTTAAGTGGGAGCATGACCAATATGGGGATCTGTTAGACCCGATTAGTGGATCACTTATATCACTTGTTACAACATATCATGCTAGGAAGGGATTAAAATCCTACAATATAACATAATCACACAACAACCCTAAAAGAGTCATATGATTTGATATTTCACTTATGTTAATAAATAAGAAAGTAAACTATTCTAATAACAAGAAAAGTAAACTAATATAGTGTGCACAAAATCTTGTGGCATAATGTGAGGGGTTAGATGCAAATAAATCAAATATGTATAGAGAAATTTAAATAAATTAAGTATGAGTAACACCCTAATACATATAATATGAAGAGTAATATTATTCTAGCTAACACTTATGCTACTTCTATCTACTATGAGAGAGGAGAACAAAGTTATAATATAATTACCTGAATGTGAACCCATCATGTTTCAATCTCTCCCTTGGCCAATGGGGCTTCGCTATAGGTTTTTGTGGTTTGTAAGGATCAATTTGTTAGCCCAAATCATCCAAGACCTATCCATAAGACTAGATTCTCCAAAATAAGAAACCTAAGCTAAGACTCCTCAAGTAGAATGGTGCAAGAGAAGATTTTGAAGAAGTAAAAGTGAATAATAAATATTTATTACATATTTTTAATAATGACTAAAATGACCTTGTATATATAGGAGTATCTCACGCTAAAATCATTTGGGAATATTGGCTATACTAGGTTGACTAGGTTAACCTAAAACATTCTTGGGATAATGCTTAAATTTTGTGTTAGGTCAGTTGGAAGGCTAAGAAACCAAAAGAGATAAAGTGACCCCAAAAAACACTATGTTGACTAGGTCAACCTAGTGTACTGAATAGGTCAAAAGGGTAACAAAGAAGGAGAAGAAGGATATAAAGAGGAAAAGACCAGAGGAATGTGTAAGGGAGGAGAAACAACTTAGGGAATGTTTTTAGGCAATGATTGGATTGGAAATAATGTATCAATAAGGGATAACAATCTTTTGAAGGACCAAAGGTCTACCCACCCCTTTCTTGGTGCACCCCTTAAGGCATGCACTCAAAGATATTGAGTCATGATAGGTTCTTGCAAGATGTAAAGCATCGGTATTTGATAAAAGTTAAAAATATTATGTGTATACATTAATCTTATCTTCTAAACTCTAACCCCTAACCTTAATATTATCTATCTATGGATGTTTTATGTTAGAGTTTTTTAATATAAATAAATAGTCATTCTATGTGGATAAATTCATATGTATTTTATTTCATAGATTTTGATGATTTATAATATGCATACATGTGGATGAAAGTATTGAGGTTGATTTAATGATCTTGGAGCTCTTTTAATAAATTAAAATGGTATCAAAACTATTTACAAAATTCACCTCTATATTTTATTTAGTTTAAGCTTCTATAATGATTGTCATCTTTGAGGAGTTTTTCATGTGTGTGTGTGTGTGTGTGTGTGTGTGTGTGTGTGTGTGTGTGTGTGTGTGTGTGTGTGTGTGTGTGTGTGTGTGTGTGTGTGTGTGTGTGTGTGTGTTAGATAATTTTTGAGTGATTATGATTGTGTACACCATCACATCAAAAACATCAATAAATTTAGTTTAGATTTTTATTTTACCTAAAATGGACTCTTAGAGAAAAATTATGGATTTTGAGTTTCTTAAACAACTATCAGCCTAATTATTACATCAAACAAGTTTTTAGATATGTACCTATAAGGGTTTTCTAAAATTAATATTTAAAACATCATATTTATAGCTTTTGATGACTTGAACATATTCAAAAAATGTATACAAGATGTCCTATACCCCCTAGGACCATAAATGACCCCTTACATAGAATTCTATCTTCACAATCAAGGCTTATTGACTTACATAGGCTTTCATTTACAAAATGTACCTAGGTGAGTTGATGTTCCTACATCAAGAAGGCATAATTCCCACTAGAATAAAATCATTTAGCTATAAATCCACTATTATATATGTACTTCTTAGTATTGGCCTCTATCTAATTATCATTGTTAAAATATCTACTTCTCTATATCCCATCACACAAACCAAGGGGATAATTTTTTGTGATTAAGAAAGAGGAATAAAAAAAAATGTCCCTTGACTTGATGTTTCACTTACAAGGTTAATGAAGTCATGTGATTTTTTGGAAAACCTAGAAACACTATTTGGAAATCACAACAAGATATAATAATGTTAACTAAAAAATGAGTTTGTTTTTCTAAGTATTGACTAGCAAAGCATAAGGATAAAAAATCAATTGAACAGTGTGAAAACCATGGAAAAACCTCAAAGAGGTAAAAAAGACACCAAAAGATGATATTCAATTAATTAAGAAACTCTGCACACTAATACAAATCACTCCCTTCTCACTTATTCACATAAGCCTTCACAAGTTTTGTAGGTTGAATATGATAAAATAATTTCATATTCAAATATAATTTCACAATAGCAGTAAAACACTATTTATAGTGAAATACCAAGGGAGGTTACCATTATAAAAATATTAGGTCCATCCATCATGATAAAACCAATTAATTAAAACATTTGGTAAGTATTAAATAACCATAATAATATTATTTATTTTCATGAGGTTTCCACCTCATGTTAATAAATAATATATTATTGTTTATTTAATTATTTACCAATGTAAGTTAAGGGTTAATAATTACCACTTAGACATTAATTTCTATAACACTCCCACTTAATGCTAAGTTGGGATAAATGTCATAGTCATCTCAAAAAAAAGGAATTATACTATGTATATAATTGAAGGATTTAAAAACCTTCATCATGTCAAACATAAAATTTTGAAACAAAAAGAATTATAATCCATAAATTAATTGAAAGTAAGTTTAGGGTAGCATGATCATGAGACTATATGTCACAATTCCTTTTGAATAATCATTTAATCATATGTGGAGCCTTTTATAACATAAAGACATCCATTACAAATTATTCTTTTAATGTATTGGGGTATAAAATTAAAACTTTCACAAATTTTTTAATCAAATCACATAACTTCCACATGAAGTTTACAATGCTTTAAAATTAGAAAAAGCATATAGAAAGAGAAGAAACATAGGGACATTATGAAGTGGCATTTTCATACATACTCCCCCTTAATGACAACTTTGAGAGGCTCAACATTACATGAAATTAACAAAACTTGGTAGCACCAAGTGGTTTTGTGAAGATATTTATCACTTGTTTATTCATAGGATAAAATTACAGATCAATATCACCATTGAAGAATGTCTCTCAGATAAAATGCACATGAATTTTAATATGTTTAGTTCTTTGGTGTTGCAGTAGATTTTTTCCATAGCTATACAAATTTATCTATCACAATGAAGGATGATACTATGAGAAACATCTAAATAATGTTCTCTTAATAACCTTTGCATCCACATGGCTTCTTTGGATCTTTCATAGCATTTTTATACTCTACTTAAGTATAATAAATAGAGGCATTAGGTTTCTTATTACTACTCCAAGTGATAACACGTACACCAAAATTAAACACATATTTAGAAGTATATTTATGATTTATAATATCACCAGCATGGTCAGCATCAAAATAACCATATAATTTAGAATTATCAATGGAAGAATAAAATAAACAAAAATTTATTGTTCCTTTGATATAACATAGTATATGTTTAGTTAATTTCCAATTATCCAAATATGGATCCTACATAAATCTAGAAACAACACCAACACATGAAATATATGGCCTAGTAATTTTTAGATAAAACAAACTACCAATAATTTGTCTATATAAAGTTGGGTTATCATTTTCACATGGAAAATTTGGATCAAGTTTAACACCAAATTTAATAGGATTAGAATAATATTTACAATCAAGCATGTTAAACTTAACAAGAAGGTTATGAGCATATTGATATTGTGATACAATAATACAATGTTTATCCTAAAATATAGACATTCTTAAAAAATGATGTAGAATGCCTAAATTAGTGTTAAACATTTAACTTAGTTTATCCTTATATTTATGAATTAAACTAGATAGATTGCCAGTAATCAACAAATCATCAACATATAATACAATTAGAATCAAATGACTATTTTAAACTTTACCAAATAGATCATTACCAGAGTAGAAGTTATAGAAACCCAATTATTTTAAAAAAAAGTAATTTTATAATTCCAAGATTGAAGAGTTTATTTTAAAATATACCAAAATTTATTTAGCTTACATAAATCATGTTCTTTATTAGGATTAGTGAAACTTTTAGGTTGAGTAATGTAGATTTCCTCTTCTATATCACCATTTAGAAATACATTGTTGACATCCATGAAAAACCTAACCATTTTGGATTGTAAGAGAAACAAAGAGTATAATAGTACTCTATTTTTATATAGGAGCAAAGGTTTCAACATAGTCAATCTCAAGTTTTTGAGTAAACTTTTGAGCAACTAACCTAGATTTAAACTTATCAATTTTACTAAATGAATTATATTTGATCTTATAAATCCACCTACAACTAATAATATGACTTTTAGGAAAAGGAGTGATAAGATCCCACATATAATTTTTAATTGAGGAATTATATTTAGCTTGCATAAAAACATTACATCTATCATCTTGAGTGTCTTCTTCAAATGATTGAGGTTCACAGTCATACATAATCATTAATGTATTATAAGAATGTTGACTTCTAGTTAATTTATTAAGGTTATCAATATTATAAGATTGAATTAGGTATATTTCTCATTTAGGTATTTTAGATTAAACATAAAAATTAGGAGGTTCCTTAGATGCCGAGTTATCTAAAACTAGATCAATTTCCTCAAGGGCATCCATTTCATCATAATGAAAAACATGAGACTCAGATTCATCAATAGAAGAAAATTGATGAGGTTCTAGAAAGGGATAACAAAAGAATTTTTCAAGAATAAGAACATTCATATTCTCAATGATCTAACATTTAGAAGAATCATACACTCTTAAATATTTTATCTTATCTCCATAACCTACAAAAAATCAAGAATAGGAAGTGGGATCAATTTTATTTATTTTAACTTTAAGAATAAAGATAAAAGTAGGACTACTAAAGATATTGATATGAGACACATTAGATTTATTTTTAGTATATATTTATAAAGAGGTAAAAAGATGCAAAGCTTTATTAGGGACTTTATTTAGAATATGCACAACAATATTCATGGATTTGACCCATAAGAATTTATTAATATTTACAAACTAAAACATTGTTATAAATATGTTTATGATGATGCAATTTTTCCTTTAAGTAATACCATTTTATTGAAGGGAATAGGGAGTTGTTAATTCTATTTGAATACTTTAATGGATTGAAAAAGAATCAAAATCTTTACTGACATATTCACCACCATGATAATTTATTGATATCTTAATAGAAAAATTAGTTGCATTTTCAACACTAGCTTTAAATTTGTTAAATTTATACAACACATCATATTTATTCTTAATGAAAAAGACCAGATAATTCTAGTGTAATCATCAATAAAATTAACAAAATAAAAAAAAAACCATTAAGATATACAACTTTAATAGGTCCTACAACATCACTATGAATCAATTCTAAAGAATGAGAGGAATTTGCATCATGATTCTTGTGAAAGGGGTTAGTATGTTGTTTACCATGTAAACAACCCTCACAAGTTTCATGATGAGAGGGGATAGAAATAAGTATAACAAAAATATTATTTGTAGACATATTATGTAAACTTATAAAATTAATATGTCTTAATATTTCATTCCATAATTGAGATTCATTCTTACTATACGATGAAAAAAAATATGCATAAAAAGGAGAGAAGATATGTAAACCATTCTTTTGAAAACCTTCAAAAATCAAGGAACTAGATTGATTTATAATGTACCATATATATTTAAGTAATGTTATAATTAAATTATCATTTATATGTTGAAAACAAGATAGCAAATTATTTTTAAGCTTAGGTACATAGAAAAAATCATTTATAATAACATTTGAAAATGTTGTTTTTCCCTATTTAGTTGCTTTTAAAAATTAATTATATATATATATATATATATATATATATATATATATATATATATATATATATACATATATATATATATATATATATATATATATATATATATATATATATATATATATAATATTAGATAAGCAAGTCATAAGGTACAATGCACTATTATCTAAAATCCACTCATTTTTATTTGAAGTAAATGAAACAACATGCAAAACAATAACATTTGAATCCTGATTATTATTCTAATTAGGGTTTTGATTCTTCTATTTATTTTGATTAGATTTATTCACTTTTTTATTTTTAGAATATATATTTTTATTTATATTCTTATTTTTATAACAATTTTACCTTCTATGACCAAATTTTCCACATAGATTACAATTTTCATTAAACTTAAGTTTATGATTCTTATTACTAGATTTTGTATTCCCCTATTTACCTTTACAAGTATTAGGGTTATATTTATGATTTTTAGTGTTAATAAAAATATTATTTAATGTAAAAAGTTATTTATTGGAATTCTATTTAGAATCAAAATTTGTCATAACTTTCTCTTTTTTAGTCAAGAAAGTAGATAAGGTGGTATGGTTAGGGATATCTTGCTCAGTTTGTGTTGTAGGATTTTGAGCAAATATAAATTAAAATACATAATTTAAACCCATAAATTAAACCACCTATTATGAAGGATTATGGAAATAAATCATAATGATATTATAAATCTTACTAATCCTTGATTTAACTAACCTCCTTCTAGGATGTTCAAATGGATGGTTAACTACATGTAGTCTCAGATTTTAACATTATGATGGCATGATTATGGATATAGATTTTTTTAAATGGAGAGATCAATGATTGATATTTTAAGTTATATGAATGAGATCAATGGATGAGAATTAAAATAAATTTAAAATTCCTTGGAAGCCTCTAGATTTAGAGGCTTCTAGAGAGGAGGGTTGAAAATAGATAAGGTTCTAGATGTAGAGGGTTATAAAATCCTTATTAGGGTTTAATTACTATTATTTAAGGGATTAGGTGGGTGTTTAGGGACTAGAGGTGTAGGATATCTTAGGAATAGGCTAGTAGGTGGTTAGGTGGGTCATAGGAATTTAAAATTCCCAAATAATAGATAAATGGGGATTAGGATGGGACAATGGATATTTATGAAAATTAATGAAGAAGTGGGGTAAGAATAATTTTAGTGAATGAATAATAATAAATTGGGTATTAGATAAATGATGAGGAAGGGGATAAATTAGTGGGATTAAAAGGGATAAATTAGATAAGTGGAATTGGTGTTGATTAATAGTGATATTAGTGACATTAAATAGAGTGAGTTAATTTAGGTGAATATATTTTGCACCTCTTTGAAAGGGCATTGTAATTTAATCAAAGTGGAATGAGTAATGATCCTTCAAATAAAAATCATGTCATAGATGAATGTTAGCAAATGATTTTAGTGGATATCATGCCCCCTCAAGGGGACATGCGAGGAAGAATGAGATGGATGGCCACTCGAAAGAGGAAATGAGGGGTGTGATGTAATGGATATACAAGGGTATGATATGTCAAAATGTGGGATATAAGATGAAGAATACGAGTTCAACTTGATCCATGAGCTACAGATTGATAATTCCCCTGGCAAAGACATATGCATAGGGAGTAGAGGATGATTTTATCATGGTTATCAACACATATCAAGGGGGAATCGACCATAACATGATGATGATAATATTAAAATTTCATAAAATTTTGATGTATCCAAATAAAGGATATATGCAAGGGATAGCTATATGCCAAGATAAGATGATTATTTGATAAGATTAATGATGGGTGTCACTCAAATCTAAAGATGAGTGATATGATGAAGGGGATGATAAAGGAGAATGATGTGATCAAGTGACCAAAAGACTACATTGTGTTAAATCAATGAGCCACAATATGATGATAAAGTTATGGTTCATGTCCTACCCTAAGGGAAGAAACCATAAATTGGAAATGATTAATTAACCAATCAATGATAATGGATGAGAGATGGAGAAAATAAAAATGTTGTAATTTATTAGGCCCAATCCTTGAGATGTGAGTATAATTATGGACATGATAGATGTGGTGATGGATGAGGAGAGAGTGGATGATCTATCTTTGGGAACCACAAAAGTGTCCAAGTGCTTCCTACATAGTCTAAAAAAACCTTAGGTCGATGTAGTTTTAACTAGAGGATGAACAAAAATGATTAATTAGGAGGTAATGATGATGAGTATGATGATTATTTATTAGAGTTTGATTTTAGTAATAAAAAAATATGACTCAAAGGATTATATGAGGATAAAATATTGGATATTATTTGAATGGATCATGAAGATTAGATTAGTGATAGAAATAAGGATGATTAAATAAGTGATGAAAGTGTAGATGATCAAGCTATCACAACTATCATAAGGCTCATCATAGTATAATCAATCCATTAGATATGGTGATTTATAGTATGCCCCATGATATAATCATGAACCAGGGAACATTGTGCCAAAGTGTGAAAAAGGGGCAAGTAGTAAACTTTGTATCATCAAGGGCACTTATAAGTAGTATTTGATATTTGGGTGACCTCAAAACATCCCCATTCATTTCCCAATAGAAAAAGAGACATGATGAAAACATAAGACAAAAAAGACATACAAAGAATTCAAACAAAATATAACCAACACACACACGTATCTACATGAAATGTCATAATGTCTTGTCAAAGGATAGGATGAATGATTAGGTGATGGACTAGACTAGGATGATTAGGATGTGATTATGGAATAGGGATAGAATTAGATTTAGGATAGACTAATGATGATGATGAGGATTGGATAGGATTTAGATAAGGATATATTTTGACTTGGATTAGACTTAGATAAGGATAAGAATTTGGATAAGGTATGGACATGGAATAGACTAGGGATGCAAAATAGACTAATAATGATGATATAGATTTGAGGACATAGACTAGGGTTAGGATAAGGATAATTTAGATTGAGATACTATTTGGGTCTAGGAATAAAACCTAAGAGCATCCAAATGAGGTTATTAAGATGAACAAGGGTTAACAAAATACAAAACCCTATAAGATTCCAATCTAGCAAGAGTATTAGGAGATGATGGGATCAGATACCTTTCTCACTAGGAAAATAGTGATTGGATGGGTGTTAGGTAAAAAGAGGAAATAATAGGGAAGTGATGGGTGTTAGACTAAATTATTTGACAAGGTTATGTATGTTGATAATACTTAGTCAAAAGGGATGATTAGGAAAATATAGATGGGTGACCACTAGGATTTGGTTCCAATACAAAGTATAGTGTCCAAGTATGATGATTGGAAAAAGAGGATATAGATATTGGAATTTTTTTTATGATGTAAAATGGGATATATGGGATGGGTATTAGATGTTATTAAAGATGAATCATATGAAGGGCATGGATATGGATGTGACTAGGTGTTTAGGCATAAGACAAGACACCTTGGATTATTTTTGGCTTTTTAAAATTTTATAATTTTTAGTATTTTTTGGAATATGTTAATTTTTAAGGCTTTGTGGAATATGTATGTACACCATATAGATGGGGTTACTAACAAAGGGAATACCAAGTCGAGAAACCAGGATGAGGATGAATGGAATGACAAAAGGATGAGGGTTATGTAGAAAAGGGTTTAAGGACTAAGGAAGAAGGTATTAGGGATTTATAATGACCACATTTTGAAGGAACCTAATTATTTAGTTGCCTAAGTGTACATTAGAGGATATTCTAAGATCATTTGATAATATATATCAAGACATCATCCACTTCCTTATAAAGGTCAAGATGGGAAGGAATGAGAGAAATGATGTATGATATGATGGTAGATGATGGGTAAAAATAATGGATAAATGGATATGATTGACATGGATGACATGAAGGGTAATAACAAGGTATGGGTGAAATGGATGTGCCCAAAATTGTTGAGGTTCAATGTAGAAAATAGATTATTTTACCATGATATCAGAAATTGGTTTTCATCATGGTACTTACCCATGGTGCCAGAAGACTAGTTTTTACCATTGGATGATTTTTTTGACTTTATTGGTTATTGGTCACCTTGATTTATTGGATAAGGGGACAAGATGTAGGAGGGTTTACATTTCATTGATTTTTAGCCAACACCTATTATGGAGATAGATGATGTGAGGATCATGTTACTACTATTAGATGTATGGATGTCTTGGTGTCCTTTATTTAGTCTTGACTTAACATCGTCTTGACTTGTTAACCAAGTTTTTGTGTAACCCCTATGAGGGATAATTCTACTTAGGGATTTGAGATATGATGTGAATGGGTGTATGATGGAATATAGGATATAAATAATGGATATGATCATGATGGTTGATATGATGGGATAGGGAGTGAAATGGGGTTCAATAATTGCATACACCATTGGATATGGTGGAGGGAATTATTTATATTAGTGCCATGATATTAAGGGATCTAATACCTTTTGATTTTTTGATTCTTTGATCTAAGTATTAAAAGGATGTTCAGCCATGCGATTATTACTTTTGAATTTATTTGTTGATTGGGTTTGATATTAACTACCCCTGGTGCCAAATTTTGGGATTCACCAAAGGAAACTAATTTTTGACTTGATATATAATGATTATTTGACTTTAGTGGTCCCCTAGTGCATTAGGCTTTACTAGGAGAAGATATTTTTTATTAGGCTGATGATTTGACTTTGTTTGACTTTGAGTGATAAGATCAGAGTTGATTTTATCTTGATTTACTTTTGAATTATTGTATTATACCTTGGTATTTGTGGCACATAATGTTGAATACAGAGAGGAATCCAATGATGCATGTTCCTATTTATTCCCTTCAAGAAGTGGGATATGGGGATTATGGAGGCAAGGTGGATGATTAATTTTATGTGATAAATTAAGGGGATAATCAACATCATAGTCCCTAAAAAGGTCACTAAGATCCCTATCTAGAACATTGGAGAAAGTGTCCTCAAAAATATCAAATGGATCACTAAGACTATCTATAATATGTGCATCCAAAGTAGAATTAGATCTATTCTGATAATCTTCAATAGATAGAGCTTATAAAAAATTGGTTATGAATTCATCATCTTGATTAGGATTAAGAGATATGCCTAATGATTGATTTTCATCCAAATTAGAGGTATATTCAAGAGGTTAGACATAGTGATTAGCTATTGCAATATTTATTAAAAATGATGTTTCTGATGAGGAATCTAACTTAGAAACTAGTGTTGTACATGATATTGATGTAGATGGATCTAATGCTGACTATGGTGTACATGAATTTATGATGTTAGTAGGAGAATGATTATCCACAAGTGTCCTCTCAATAGGGGGTATTTTATATTATGGGTGAGAGGGAGAGTATGGAGGAATAATGGACTGAACAAAGATAGGTCCATGAAAATGACTATGAGATGTTAGAGGATTAGGTTTATGGGACTTGGGCTTGTGTTTGATGGAGGATTGGTTGATTATACAAGGATCATGGTAAATGGGTATAGTGTCATGACCTTGGATTAGAAAGGGAAGGGATTGATAATGATTGGGAATGGAATCTTGACATCCCTCTTCTTGTTCACCCAAGGAGATGAACTCATTTGGTTCATCCTTAATTACTATGTCACCATGGTCAATGATATATTAGAAATAATCATAGAAATTTTGAATTTATTTAATGGAATGACCCCAAGTTTGATGATATTCATAGTATTAGTTTACTTTATAACATGAGGGATTAGGCTTTGTGGGATCAAGATGTCATATGGGTGGATAGACCATCATGTGGGTGGTGACTAGTTATTGGAAAAGGGCTTCCAAAGATATAAGAAGGGGATTATAAGGAAAAACATCATTTTGTGACTCTAATGTGGAAGCATTAGACTTTATATCAGATGGTGTTTGATATGGTTAGGTAGATGGATGGTTTGTGAGGATTAGATTCCCTTTGCTAGTAGAGTAAGGGGTAGATGATGATGGGTTATGATTATGGAATGGAGGATGTGCACAAGACTCACATGAAGGGGTCTGGATAAGAGGTGAAATGAGTTGAAGGGGGCCCATCAAAAGGAACTATAATAGGATCTCATCCTTTTTGGTAACTATGTATTGGTTTATGAGAGCAAGGTCTAACTTTAAGGTGGTGGGTGACAAATGATGGGGGACTTGTTAGGCTAGAGCATTAGACTCAAAAGTGATGTTCTTGAGGGATGGGGGATTTGACTATGGAAAAGTATGAATAAGGGATAAGGGTATTTGAGTAGGGCTATTAGATGGTGGAAGGGGATGAAATGAGGATACAGTTTGATGGTAGACTTGTTTGGGAGGGGATTTTAGGCTTATGGGGTCAAAATCATTAGGAAAGTGAGCACCCATCTTCCATAATCATAAAAAGGAATTTATCTTTATTCTCTATGATGTATTAATTGATTAGGGTGACTTCATCTAGGAATATTGGGATTGATTTTAATTAGATAAGGGATTTTGGATGGGGAAGGACATGGGATGGTGATTTGGGGTGAATGGGATCAAGGTCAGTAGGGAGGCAAGCACCCACTTTTAGTGCTCACAAAAGGACTTCATCCTTGTTGGTTAAGATGTATTGATCTATGAGGAATAGTTCTAAATCCATGGGTATGGGTGATAAACTATGGATGATGATATAGAGGTATATAAAGGATTAGATATTACTTCTTGAATAAAGTATGTTCAAAGGATTGAGCTAGTATACTAGGTGATGATGAGGATGAAATGAGATTAGGATGATATAGGACTAGGATAAAATTTTATACTAATAGTTTAATAAGTGATAATGACCTATTAAAAATTCTTACATGTCAAATTAGTAAAAGGATTGGGGATTAGATGGGTGCCTAGATGTAAACTAGCAAGGTGATGATTCGATGGGTACTAGTTTAACAAGGTGATGATTGGATGGGTACTATTTTACAAATATGTAAGATTTTTTGATGAGAGACAATTAGATTGATGATTTTTGGGTTTACTAGATTGAAAATAACAAATTGATGAGATGATAGTAGGATATTAACTAGGTATAAGATATGACCAAATGATAAGGGAGAGTGGATCAATATGATAATATAATATGGATGGGTAATATGAGGACTAGCTCGAAGCCTTGGACTAATTTTATCAAGATGGGATATGGGTAAGATTATATTATGAAGGTGATAAGATGATGGGACAAGGATGAGTATAGATAGGTGATGATGAAATTATTGGGGGTAATGATGGAGATGGTTTGGACATGGATATGACCTAAAGAGCCCATTAGGATAAGATAGGATGAGATTAGAATAGATAGATGATGAAGGTAAGGTCAAGATAAGTGATTGGATATGGAATTAGGATAAAATGTGGAGAATTAGATATGATTAGGATATGTAGGTGATGGAGGGATGAACTAATGATATGTGGATATAGTGATAATATGTGGCTAAAAGGATGTACAGGAGAATAAAAGTATGTACATGAGTTTAACATAAGGATATACAAGGGGATGGAAGGAATGAGACAAGATGTTATAGGGATTATTAGGACTATATAAGATAAGATGTAGATGAAAAGGTGTGACTAGGATATGTGATAAGTGGGATATGACTAATGATAGGTAGATGTAGTGAGACATGTAGAAATTAAGACAAGATGGTAATGGGAGATAACATGAGATGTGTAAAAGGATGTACAAAAGGATAATATGTATAATGGGATGATGAAAAAGATATACAAGATAGATTTTGAAAATACCTAGAAATGTGTGAATAGGTTTGGGTGAAGGTTGACTTGACTCACAAACAACATTGGTTTAGCATGACACATAGCCAAGTAAGTAAGCCACAAACCTATGATTAATAAATTTAATGGTGTATAACCTGATGACCACACCATCTAGTGGATTTGTGGGTGAGGCTATAGGTTGGTGACCCATTATGGAATATTCCAAACCCTCTTAACTTTATCTATTGTTACAGCCAAAAGATATTATGTTAGGTTTATACAAGCTTTCTAGGTTCATCCCTAATATACACAAAGGTAAAATGGGGCCCAAGTCTATATAGGATGTTTTCTAACCACCTTGTGTATTATAAATTAACTACCCCTCACTCCATGAAATCATTTATGGGTAATTCCACTTAGGTGCCTAATGAAAGCTCTCCTAATTTTTATACTCTACTAAAATACAGAGTTTGGTCCAATGCATGGTGTTGAAATATACATCACTGACCCCTAAAAAAGGATGATAGGGAGGGTTTATAGGTGTTTTTAATCCTCTATTGATCACTATAAGGACTTAAGGAGGAGAGCATACACCACCATATCCATCAGGATGTAAATAAATAGACAAAAAGGAGATTAAGTAATCAATTAAGATTAAGTATGAGATATTTGCAAGAAGAAAGAATATGAAAGAGATATGAAAATGATATATTCAAGAAAAAATAATCATGATGATTGAAATTATTTAAAAATGAGTTTTAAGGTGCCATAAAGAGTTTTTGATAGGCAACCTAAAAACACATGATTAGTAGTTTGACTTGGGCACTCAAAATAAGTAACCTACAAGACAAGGATTAGTAGTTTGATTTAACAATATTGAAGGGTAACCTACAAAATGTTAAACCAAAATATGATGTTAGTAAGATAAAATAATCCTTTATATTTAACCCTATAATAAATAAGATGTTAGTACAATATACCTTAAGAAAAACACCCTAACAAATTGTGATTTGAGCTCTATAATTCTTTTGGGGTGAGTGGGCCATAATGTGTGGGTATGAGGGTGACATCCCCTAATAGATTCAAAAGGTAGATCCCATTGTGGGGTGTAGGGGTAGTGCCCAAAGTGCACCCCACACCCCCCACACCATGATGCCAAAGGCAATTTGGGCCTTGAGGGAGGCCCAAAATGGCTCAAATTTCATTAAAAACCCCTTAAAATGAACTTAAAAATGATAAAATTGAATGCAAATCACAATTACATAGTGTAAAATCATAATTCTAGGATAAAATCATAGATAGTGAGTTGTGGTTTTTTGGTAGTTAGCTTAATTGTGATGGTCAGACTATAAAATCATGATAGTTAGACAAGACCATGACTTGATAGGTCAAAATAACAATTAAACAAAAATTGACATCTATGGTTTTGTGATAAACTAAAAAGCCTCAAAATTTGGAATTTTGACCTAGATAAATGATTAAGTAGGTTATAACAGATGGATTAGATGCCAAAAATTTCTATTTATAGATAATCAAGGAAAATTAAATAATAATTATGAAGTATCAAATTTTGATCAAGATAAGATATTTAGCAAAAATGGGCACAACCAAGAACAATTTATAGAATGCAAATATTGCCTCTGAGATTGTCCTAAATCTTCACTATAGATAACAACCAATAGATATAATTGAATTAAAATGACAAAATTGGTAGAACCATACTAAAAGTGCAAAATCACTACTAGGCTCATAATGTCATGATTCCATAGAGTAATATTATGATTTTGAAGATTTCATGATCTACAATTTTTAAGCAGGGGAAAAAGTTGAAAATTGTGTTTTATGGTGACTATGGGTGACTTCCCTGCCTTGAACCTTTTTAGCTAAGCCTGTAAAATAGATCACATAGATATAAAATACCCCTTAGAAGATAGGGTTAGAAATAGGTATGTATTTAGATAAAAATCCCATTGAATAAGATATAAATATAAAGAGGTGTTATATACTAGTCTGGGTGATAATGGGTCCCCTACAAGACAAAATTATCAAGATAAAACTACATATCAGAAGACAATAGAGAACTGTTAGTGTTTTTACCCAAAATTATAGTATCACAATTCTCAACTATAATGTCATGATTTATAGGTCAAGGTCACAAGTATAAGACCAATGGTTTTGTGTCCTAGGGTTTACCTAATAGACTTCTATTTAATGCCAATGCTTGCCTGGATTCTACATAGGAGTTAAAACCTTCAAAACACACACAAGATAATACTCAGGGGTTAGACAAGATGAAAATCAATAGACAAAATGAGTGATTTTATGTTGTTTTTGGAACCTATAAAGCCACAAGTCAATTGGGTAAAAATGTAACTACATATATAAAATCATGATTCATGAAATTGTATTATTATGGATTACCTAAAAAATAGACCATTAACATTTAAAAAAAAATCATGACTATAAATACAAAAATGTGACTTTCATGACAAAGTTATGATTCATGACTAGTGATATTATCAAAAGGTAAAAACTTTCATGTTTAGAGGAGATGGTTAGTGGTTAAGTTCAATGGTCAACACAAAACCATGACTTATGAGGACAAAACCATGACTACAAGGTCACAAATACTAGTGTAATGTCATAGATTTCATCTATGCATGGAAAACTTTGAAAGTCCAAGATTTTTCTTCCACTAGTTGATCTTGCAAGATTGTAAAAATACTTCTAAAAAACTCCATGATTAAATTAGGAATAATGGTCCCATCGTGGTCACCAAAATGTAGTAGGATTTTGAGCAAATATGAATTAATCTACATAATTCAAACCCATAAATCAAACTATCTATAAATAAGGATAATGAAAATAAACTATAATGATAGGATAAATCTTACCAATCCTTGATTCAAATCACCTCCTTCCAGGATGTTCAAATGGATGGTTAATTGCACATAAACTCAGATTTTGACATTATGATGGCATGATTATAGATTGTGGAGTCATGGACATGGTTTTTCTATGAATTTCTCAATTTTTTTCCATGAAGGAGGAGTGGATTTAAATAGATTTTGGAAGGAGAGATCAATGGTGGAGATTTGAAGTTAGATGAAAGAAATCAATGGATACAAATTATAGGAATTTAAAATTTCTTAGAAGCCTCTCAATTTAGAGGTTTAGAGAGATGAGGGGTGACAATAAAGAAGGTTATAGATTTAGAGGGTTATAGAATCCTTCTTACGATTTAATTAGGATTAGGCAGGGAATTAGATAGGGATTAGGTGGGTGTTTAGGGACTAGGGGTGTAGGAGTGCCTAGGAATAGGCTAATAGGTGGTTAGGTGGGTCATGGGAATTTAAAATTATAAAATAATAGATAAGTAGGGATTAGGATAGGGTAATGGAGATTTAGGAAAATTAATGAAGAAGTGGGGTGGGACTAATGTTAATGAATGAATAATAATGAAGGGGGGGTATTAGATAAATGATTAAGAAGGGGATAAATTAGTGGGATTAAAGGGGATAAATTAGATAAGTAGAATTAGTGTCAGCTAATAGTGATATTAGTGAAATTAAATAGAGCAAGTAAATTTAGATTCATACATTTTAAAAATGTATTAGGATTTTAAGCAAATATGTATTAAACTACATAATTCAAACCCATAAATCAAACTACCTATTAAGAAGGATTATGGAAACAAATCAGAATGATAGGATAAATGTTATCAATCCTTGCTTCAACTAACCTCCTTCCAGGATGTTCAAATGGATGGTTAATTGCATGTAGAATTAGATTTTGACATTATGATGGCATCATTATAAATTATGGATGCTAGATTCATGGACATGGATTTGCTATGAATTTCTCAGTTTGTTTCCATGAAAGAGTGAATTTAAATATATTTTTGGAGGGAGAGATAAATGGTGGAGATTTGAAGTTAGATGAAGAAGATCAATGGCTGAGAATTTAAAATTCTTTGGAAGCCTTTAGATTTAGAGGCTTATATAAAGGAAGGGTGAGAATAGAGAAGGTTCTAGAATCATTCTTAGGGTTTAATTAGGATTAGGTAGGGAATTAGATATGGATTAAGTGGGTGTTTAGGTAGTATGGGTGTAGGAGAGCCTATGAATAGGCTAGTAGGTGGTTAGGTGGGTCATGGGAATTTAAAATTATAAAATAATAGATAAGTGGGGATTAGGATGGGATAATGGAGATTTAAGTAAATTAATGAAGAAGTGGGGTAGTACTAATGTTAGTGAATGAATAATAATGAATGGGGTATTAGATAAATGATTAGAAATGGGATAAATTATAAAGATTAAAGGGGATAAATTAGATAAGTGTAATTAGTGTCAACTAATAGTGATATTAGTGACATTAAATAGAACAACTGAATTTAGGTGCATACATTTTTAAAATGTTGTAAGATTTTGAGAAAATATGAATTAAACTACATAATTCAAATTTAAAAAAAATCAAACTACCTATTAGGAAGGATTATGAAAATAAATCAAAATGATAGGATAAATCTTACCAATCCTTGAATCAACTGGCCTCCTTCTAGGATGTTCAAATGGATGGTTAATTGCATGTAGACTTAGATTTTGATATTATGATGGCATGATTATGGATTGTGGATGCTAGATTCATGGACATGGATTTGCTATGAATTTCTCACTTTTTTCTATAGAGGAGTGGATTTAAATTAATTTTGGAGGGAGAGATCAATGGTGAAGATTTGAATTTAGATGAAAGAAATCAATGGATGAGAATTTAAAAGAATTTAAAATTTCTTGGAAGCCTCTAAATTTAGAGGTTTATAGAGAGGAGGGGTGAGAATAGAGAAGTTTATAGATTTAGAGGGTTATAGAATCATTCTTAGGATTTAATTAGGATTAGGTAGGGGATTAGATAGGGATTAGGTGGGTGTTTAGGGACTAGGGTGTAGGAGAGCCTAGGAACAAGCTTGTAGGTGGTTAGGTGGGTCATGAGAATTTAACATTACCAAATAATAAATAAGTGGAGATTTGGATGGGATAATGGAGATTTACAAAAATTAATGAAGTAGGGTAGGAATAATGTTAGTGAATGAATAATAATGAAGTGGTGTATTAGATAAATAATTAGGAAAGGAATAAATTAGCAAGATTTAAGGGGATAAATTAGATAAGCAAAATTGGTGTCAACTAATAGTGATATTAATGACATTAAATGGAGTGAGTGAATTTAGGTGCATACATTTTAATACTTAGAATTTAAATTTTCAAATAAAATCTATAAAATTTTCATGAATATTTAATTGAATGATAAAATAATCCAATTTATCATGAATCAAATTACAATTACATCCATTTAACTGAGCTTTATTGTTTTTAATTTTAGTAATAAAATTCATAACTTTTTCATCACCTTTCATAGGTGTAGTTAGCAATTCAAGGATTAAACTAATAATATTTGAGAGAAATGCCCTCATGCATGGATTCAAAGAGTTTCCAAGCATCACTAGGAGACTCTTGATTAGCAATGTGGAGGATGAATTCATCTTTAAAACCTTACAAGATAATGGACATAACTTCCTGTAATTTTTATTGAAATGCATTGGTAAGCTCAAGGGTCACATGTCATCTAGAAGGGGATTTTTTATATCCAACAACAATATTCCATAACTTACAAGCCATAAATTCATCTTTAACACTATATATATATATATATATATATATATATAACTTCCTGTAATTTTTATTGAAATGCATTGGTAAGCTCAAGGGTCACATGTCATCTAGAAGGGGATTTTTTATATCCAACAACAATATTCCATAACTTACAAGCCATAAATTCATCTTTAACACTATATATATATATATATATATATATATATATATATATATATATTTCAAGCATTTGAGATTTATCTAAGGAAAAATGAGGCTAATCTATGGCTTATTTTTAAAAATAATAGTAAACAAATGTTTAAAATAAAACCTTTTAGTTTGAATTTTAACTCTATTTGATAATACCTATTGGGAGAAGAATTCAGATTGTAAAGCTACACATGATATTTGTCTAATATTTGTGCATTATGTAAAACAAAATATAGGATAGTAAACAAATGATTAAAATGAAACCTTTTAGTGTGAATTTTAACTTAATTTGATAATACCTATTGGGAGAAGAATTTGAATTGTAAAGTTGCACATGATATTTGTCTAATATTCATGCATTATATACTCATTTTGTCATATATAAGTCTATTTTTTCCTATCTCCATGGCTTGTAATAGGTTAGAATATTAACAAAATCTACTTTTGACACCAAGTATAATAAGAATAAAGTTCCAATTTTGAAGAGATCAACAAAGACTTATCTATATATGGTTACCTGTATGGTTTACTTTGTTATTTGCATGCATTCTCATGTATAATGTTTGAGTAATTTATATCTAAGTTAACTTGAATACTCTATTTATGTTAATGAATCATTGGTTGTTATTACTTTATAATTAATGCACAATAATTCACACTTGCTATGTTTCTATTTTCCAACCTTTTGTATGAATATGATACACTATCCTATACACTAAAGTATATCCTAACTATCCTCATCCTTAGCATGTTATGATGCTTTAGGAACCTATGCTGATAATGGCACGGTGAAAATAGAACCACTTATTCTAGAGGAAACTATGCTAAGATGGTTATTTGAATAAAGAGAGACATTGAGGCATGGTTAGACTAGTATGTAATTTTTTAGAAAAAGAATCAAAATGACCTAATCTTGCCATATAAGAAATTATTTGAGAGCATATTTATGGAGAGATTTACAAAATTTTATAGTGAGAGTTACTTGAATTGATAGTTAATTGGTTAGAATGGTTGAAATATTATTGTTTTAACCCAAGAATGGAATAAAAAATAATTTAGACTAAAGAAAAGATAGACCAGTTGTATAAATTAGTAACTTATTAGACAAGATCAATAGATTATTATGTTTCCACTACTATAGAAAGATACATAACTAAGTTTCTAGTAAAAGGATACGTAGATTTCAAAGATATTTAGGACTTCTTTATCAGAGGAATTTGAGGGAAATTTTTGTAGCGACTACTTCTCCTTATAAAGATGTTAGTTGTGGATAAGGCCATGGTGCCTACTCTAGTCAATATGGAGTAGTTATTTCAAATGTATGGGGGTGTGTGTAACATGGTAGTTAATAATGATTATATGAGTGGATAAATATTGAACCTAAATCCAAAATGGAGATACAAATAAAAAATAGTCAGAAGAAAAGTTTGGATTTAGAATGTGAGCTACAACAACAAAATAGATGGAGTAAACAAAAGAGTACCTAGGTAATTACAAGTAGAGCAAAGTTTAGTAATGAAATAGATGATGAATGATTAAGAAGATGTGATGAGTGAGATGAAAGAGATGAATAATTAAAGATAAATAAATAAGATGATGAATGCCAACATAAAGAAAGAAATGACAAAGAATGAGAAGAAGAAGAAGAGATGTTCAAAGAAGAAGGTGAGAATAGTGTAAAAATAGAACAATTAGATGATATATGTAGTAAAAAAATACAAGAATAGGTATTATTAGATGAAGGACATGAATAATTAATTAAAGAAACATAACATAGTCATAAATTAATTATAGGTTTGAGCATAGGAGAAGTTGTAGGAAAGAATCATTCACTAGAAGAGCACATGTCCCCGTAACCCAATTTCTTATATTTTAGTAGAATTTTTCAACTAGGTGGATAGGAAGATAGTAGTTAGGAAGGTCCATTTTTAGAACAAGTGCATCTTTTGGTACTAAAATAAAAATAACATCAATATAAAAGGCTTTAAATGCCATAAGGTTTATTGAAAACAAACAAAGAAAAGAAGGAAACACATAAAAATAGAGTATACAAGTTGACTTTATTAGTCCATAGAGAAATATTCATAGTATATAAGTAGGATTACATAAAATTCAGCCTCCTCTTATAATAATATGTAGGATATCTCTTCAATACAAGCTTACACAATGGATGTTATAAGAGCATTCATAAATCTAGAAACATAACCTTGAACAATACTTACTAACTAATGAAATGAGATGGCAAGCTAAGGGCATTACTGATGAAGCTATCAAAAAGTGTGAGTTAGTAGGGTAAATAATCAAAATAGTACTTGATTTTATGTACCATAGATAAATTTAGTAGTAAAATCTATAATATGGTAATGAATGGCTTGTCATAAAGTTTAAGATAAATAAATATACCAGTCAAACTATTCAAGACTTGAAAGAAATAAGGCAAAAGTCAAGAGAATCAATCTATGATTATGATCATAGGTTATCCAATGTTATGAATAAGGTGGAATTTGACTTAATAGATAAAAATAAAATTGTGTGGTTTATCAAAGGATTGTGTTCCATAATCAGATTTGTTACTGCATAGACTCAATATGCCACTAAAGTAGATGCTATAACTACTGCCCTATGAGTGGAGAAAATTAAAGACTATGGGGAAGCTCCTATCATAAGTTCTAAGATTAAAAATACATTGCAAGATTTTATGAAGAGGATGGAAAAATATCATGAGGTGGATAAACCTAAATTATATCTATGGTACATGGAGTGTGGGAAAGAAGGACATCATAGGAATGCTTATCCTAAGATAAAGATATAATTTTGTGAAATTTTTCAAGTAGTAGGGCATGCAATAATATAGTGCCATATCCTACAATAATATATCAAGAACACATAGAATTTATATTATAATTTTTATAATTCACACAATCATGATACAAATAACTGTAAGGTTTTATAAGAGCAAATAAGACGTCACCAAAAATGTATTTGATGTCACTACACATCAAGTGTCCTTAGAAAAACAAATGCTTCCAGTCTTAGAGGTCGATAAAGGTTGCATGAACCAAGTAGGTCCATAATGGATTCCTAGTTCACTATATTACCAACCTCAAAGTCTAGCCAGTTGGACCCCTCCTTCACCAAGTTAGACACCTCCATCATTGCAATACCAATATATAGCACCCTGGAGTCTAGCCATGATGCATCAACAACAAACTAGTTGGATTCCACTGATTACATAATAATAATTTGGAATTAGAGATAATACCCAACAGTATAAACATTGTAATATAGTGACATAAGGAGGGTATAAAGTAGGTTATTAGTCTAATAGAGGAGGATTTAGGGGTGGGTATAGAAGAGGTTACCAAGGTGGTAGATGAAATAAATATCAATACCCTCTTATATAATGGTATTTGTGTGGAGAGTATAATTATGTATAATGCAATTTACCTTTGAATCCTCAAAGATAGTCTTACTATGTATATTTTAGAGTATATGACCAATATGAGACAAAATATTATCCTATCTTAGAAAATAAAATAAAGGATAAGGCCATCCAGGATGTTAATAAGGTGAATGTGTAACCTAAGGAGGATGCATTCTTGAATATTGTTACATGACACTAACATGCAGAAATAGGTTTACCTCCTCTTGAAATTTCATAGGACTAGGGAATCCAAAAATAAAAATAGGATAAATACCCAAACCCAACTATAGAAAAGGGGCTCATGTATGAAGCTAAGTAGGTGTTGAAAAACATTCAACCTCAAGACACTACTAAAGGATAATCTATAATAATAGATGCCCAAATGTATAGCTAGATCATGTGCATTATGTGTCAGGATGGATTTATTACTGCATTGATGGATTTATTGAAAATTGTAAACACACTACATAATGAAGGCATTTATTAGAACATCTCTAACTTACTACACAATCTACTAGAGTGTGCATAATGAGGACAACAAAAGACAAAAGTTTGTTTGGTATGTTAAAATAAAGAATACATGGGATGTAGATGCACAAATCAACATTGAAATTATGGGTTACGAAATTCCAAATTCTATCTTTTAGTTTGGTATCACAATCAACATGATTCCTAGATCTACATGGGAGGTTATTAGATGGTCGGGTCTAAGTTACAATACATTAAATTTGAGCTTAGCCAATTATGAAAGAGTTGATCCCCTTGGTAGATTAGAATATCTTGAGATAAAAGTCATAGAACTAATCCTATGAGATGACTTTGAAGCCATTAATATGAAGATAATAACAACACATTACCTTACACTGATTAACAAGAAATGGGAATATGATGGTTAGATGACTATCAATAATATGAAAAATAAACTAGAGGTGTATCAGGGAGATAGGGTTATCATAATTAATTTAAATAGGGTGCACAAACCTTACATCAATCTAACTAAACTAGACTCTCCTTATGTTGCACAATAAAATAGTTGGATGAATGTAAAATCTAAAGAGAACCTAGAGCACACAATCAAGTGAAAATTTTTGTATGATAATACTAAACCTTAGGTACAATCATTACTCACTAAATAGTTGAAGACATCTGAACAATGGAAGCCTAAACTAGTAGTTACTCAGTCATTAGCCACCGAGTTTTTCAAAGAAGATTATGCATCCATATCTGCTAAATCCCTTACTCATTTAAAAGTTTATTTTTTCTATCAAGCAGATGATCATATGTAGGATTATATAAATTTGACTAGAGAAGGAACTTTACTTTATAAAATAGCTTCATCTATCAGTGGTGACTCAGACACACACCTACTCAATTCAGCTTGTGGTGATCATGAACTCTGACCTATGAGAATGGTCTTTACACATGAGAGACAACTTCTAGTGTAATATGAGATTGAGGATATCAATAAATTTATTATACACCTAAAATTTCATGTCCCTACCATTAGTCAATAGGTCAATGCTTTGAATTATTCTTTAAAGGGAATTGCAGTGATATGGTAGGAAATTTATATAAATAATAAAATTGAATAGGATGATCCATACGAACTCATGATTAGTAGGTTATAAATACCATAGGTCATCAGAAGAAATTAGCCTTTTTCCAAGAAGGTGAGTTCCTTGAAATCCATATTCACAAATGTTTTGAAGTCTAGACTAAATAACTTATGGCCCTAAAATACTAGGTTCACATCTTTCATTATACATTAGCTCCTTTACCATCAACATAGTATATGCATCAAGAATATAGGAGGGAGACAAAGTAATGGGCACATGTATAAAGAAACTTCATATAGATATTTGTTTTTTAAGATGAGAACCCTTTGGTTCATAACACATTACTAAAAATCAAACATTTCCTATGCCATGGGTGCGTAGAATATTTAACCACCATGACTAAATCCACTACATAAAAGAATGTAGCTTCTAATTTAAATACAACATTATAAGTATATAAAGCTACCAACAAAGAAAAAAAATATATCATGTAACCATGTCGCTAAATACAAGATGTAAAATAGGATATTGAAGATTAAAATATTGATGGTGATATGGATTTGATTTATTTATTTGAACTTGAATATCTAGTATAATTAATACAGGATCCCATCATAGAACCTACTGAACAAGATAAGTTGTGTAGTATACAAATCCTAAAATAGAAATGGAAATGAATGATACATGAATATATTGATGACAAAAAGTGTAAGATTTACCAACATCCTATTAAAATTCATGTAACCAACATCGGATCTAAGGAGATTCCTAAATTGGCACATATAGGTGATTGTTGGACCAAAGCTAAATTTTCTAAAGCAATGTAACTCCTGCATGATTACCAAGATGTATTTACCACTATTTTTAGAGGTCATAGGAGTTGATCCATATTTAAGTGAAATTCATATCGAACTCAAGGAGTGTACTCAACCCACAAAGAAATGACCATATAAATTGAATCTAAACATGAAGTTGAAAGTGAAGGATAAACTCAATAGAATACAAGATGCAGGTATAATCTATTCCATATAAAAGGTAGTTTAGGTTAGTCCCATAGTAGTGTATCCTATGAAAATAGGGGAGATCTAATTTTGTGATGATTATCACATTCTGAATGATGCATGTGTGAATGCTCCATCTTAATTCCCTTCATAGATGAAGTTTTGGAATCTATTACAAGATATGAAGTTTAATATTTCATAGATGGTTTTAGTGGCTATCATCAAATATACATCACAGAAGAAGATAGATCTAAAATTAATTTTTCCATGGAATGGGGATCCTTTACATACAAGGTAATGATTTTTGGCTTAATTAATGCACTTGTAATTTTTTTTCATGTAGTGGTGACTGCATTCAAGGATTTCATTCACGACTTCTTGAAATTATATCTTGATGATTGGGAAGTGTTTTATTTATTTAAATAACATCTATATAAACCATGCCTCATATGAGAACACTATTGAGCTCTATTCATTTCTCTAAATTTAAAAAAATGTTTATTTTTTACACCTTTTGATGTCCTACTAAGTCATGTAGTGTGCAACAAAGGCATTTTGGTAGACCAGGATAAAATTACAATTATTTTGAGCATGCCTCCACCAATCAGCTCCACATAAGTGTGATCTTTTCTTAGACATATAAGATACTATTAGAAGTTTATGGAGGGATATGAAACCATTTAATCTCCACTAGAAAATTTATTTTACATAGGTGTGAAGTTTGTCTAGACTTCTGAGTACCAAGAAACCTTTATTTAATTGAAGCATAGATTGGTCACTGTGCCCAGCCTTATATTTCTAGATTTGAGAAATCCCTTTCATGTGCACATTGATGCTTTGGGTATCACAGTTGGTATTGTGCTTGCACATCCAAGAGTGGTGGACTAGACCACCCCATAAATTTTACAAGATAAAATTTGTCTAACATAAAAAATAATTATACGATAACCAAAAGAGAAGCATTGGCTATCATGTTTTCACTATAAAAATTTGGACACTATTTTCTTGTGAAACCATTTTAAGTTTTCATAGATCATCAAGATTTACACTACCTAGTCAATAAGCTAATGTTTGGAGGACACATTTCTCAATGGTTGATGCTATTTCAAGAATTCTAATTTCATATTAACATCAAACCAAGTAGTTGTTTTCCCAATGGTGAAGAGCCAAAAGAATTATAAGAATATTCTCCTAATGCTCATCTATTTTTCATTTCTATGATTCTTAAAAATTTCAAATCAAATGCTAATTTCCTTGAACAAGGAATATTCCCTATGGACTAGTAAAAAAGAGATAAGAAGCAATTTTTCACTAGAGCTTTACCATATACCATATCAATGGGCTTTTGTATCACTAGGGGAAGGATGAAGTATGATCATATCTCTTATAGGAGGCACACCAAAGAATAATAGGAGGCCATTTTTCCATAGAAGCTACTACCAATAAGTTGTTATAGAGTGGGTTATGGTGGTTGAATCTTTTTCAAGATGTATATATAGTAGTGTGGCACTCTAATGTATGTCAATGCATGGGTAAACTACTACAAATAGATGAAATTCCCTTACAACCTTTGTTATCCGAATAACCTTTTGAATAATGGGGCATTGATTTTATCATATCTATCAATCCATTGAGTAAACATAGTAAAGCAAAGTATATTATTACTGTGACATATTACTTTACCAAGTGGGTTAAAGTTGTTATGAATCCTAGGTATAGTGTGAAGGATGCAACAAAGTTTTTATACGAGAATATTATTATAAGGTTTGACTAACCCATCAAGATCGTTAGTGATCGAGGGACACACTAAACAAAACCAACGAGGATATTACTAAGGAATTCATGATTTCTCATCATAAAAGTATTGCATACTATCTCCAAACTAATTTCCAAGTTGAATATTCTAACAAAGTATTGGGTAAAATGTTGACAAAGATCTGTAAGTTCAAGAGGGATGATTGGGAAGATCACATTCTTGTGATTCTATGGGCATATCACATGCAATACAATAGGGCTACAAGTTTTACTCCCTTCTATGTCGTCTATGGGATTGAAGTAGTTATGCCAATGGAATATTTGGTACCCAGTCTATGCATTACAAGGGTCATGAGACTCAAAGATTGTGAATCTCTAACCAATAAACTTTTAAAACTAAATAGGATGGATGAATATCAATGAAAAACATCTTGGATTCACGAAGTTCATAAGAAGATCCAAAAACCATGTCATGATAAGAATCTATGTCATAAGGAATTACATAAAGATCAACAAGTTTTGTTATATGATAGTCATTTCAGAGCATTTTTGGGTAAATTATAGATTCAATAAAAAGGGCCTTATGTTATACATGAAATATCAAAGCAAGGAACCATTGTTTTGAGAGATATATAGGGAATTATTTTGCTAGGGTGGGTGAATGGATGTAGGCTTAAGCCCTACCACCAATAGTCTCAATTGATCTTAAGTGGGTACTGAGTAACACTGAGTAGATTAAGATTTTTTATGTTTTTATGCTTTTTGTGTTTGTGTTTTTAGATGATTTCTTCACTACTATTTGAGAATGAAGTAACCAAGTTATCATGTGCCAACTGTGTATAGGAGAATTCACATGCACCATCAGGGATGTTAGTAAGAGTGAAACAAAGTAATTAAGTCTAAAAAATGTATGGATAAGTCACATCAACCAAGATCTTTGTCTTATAATGGTCATCCCTAAAAATTTAATGCCATATCCAAGGTTTGATTGACTTAATATTCAACAAATCAATGATCCATCAACATCATCCACTTTTACTCTCATACGAACAACAAAGAGCATAATGACATATATCCACACATGTGCCAATGACTCAATGTCTCAATTTCTAGATCAGATAAGATTTACCACATCAATAATTACATTCATGTCTAATGGATAACAGTGTGGTATTTATATGGAAACCAATAGGCAAAAACTCTATAAAGGCATCACCTTATGAACCAAATCTACATTTTAACCTTGAAAATATTTTTGTGATGTACAATTTAAAAGAGATGAGCTAGTTTTATTGTGTATAGAGATAATAGCATTGTAATTTCATCATTTCAACAATCATGAATACTTCACAACTCATCAAGGGTTTGATAGATGCACAAAAATAATCAATGGGCATCGATATGGCACTAAGGTAGACAAAATTTAATGATCTAGAGCCATTTTATTTCCTTAAGGAAACATAATAGAAGTTATTTGGGCTAGACCCCATCAATGTTACATAACCATTGGATCTCATAGCTCCCCACTACTTCCATAATACATATGTTGAGCACCAACTTTGAATTCCCACTTTTGGTGACTTGGGAGAGATTATACAAGTCTTACTTAGCCAATACAATGATGGCAACATATACATTAGCCTAGACACCACAATCATCATCAATAGAGAAGTAATGGCCTAAGCTTTTGGCATGTTTACGTGAGTGGACTCCTTTACTCCATACAAGATGAGAATGACACCTATTCTTAAGGAGGTTAGAGATTTGTATGTTCATAGATGGAGAGGGATCCCAATTAATAAAATTCATGATGAACCAATGCACATCCTCATCGAATGCATCACATAGAGGTTTTGGTAGATGACCAAGTCTATAAAGTAATTTACTAAGAGGGTCATGAACATCAACCATCACATGATCCACCAGAATGAGTAGTTTAATTATCCTAAATACTTTAATTAAGATCTTCTCACAAATATTGATAAGTGACATACATCTCTGAAGTAGACATTCCAATACCAGTTCCTGATCTTTTTATTGTACTTCACATAATATAAGCCTTTAGAGGGAGAGGTGAACCTCAAAACTAATTATTGGCTAGTAAAATAATTCCATAACTTGATCTAGACACTTGAGTGTAAAGCTCTTGTTCACAAGGGTAAATTAAAAGCATGGTGGGAGGAATACCTAGATTTGATTGCCACACATCCTCGGGTGATGTCAGATATAATATAGTTTTTAGGCTAACATGATGTTGTCACCTTGATACTGAAAGGTGTCATGATACACATATATGAGTTTTTGAGGTCACCTTTTGGACCTCTACCATTATTTATCACCATGGTCATGGTGTATGCCAAAGTTGCCAAACAAAAATATTTCATAGCTATGTGTGTAACACCACTTCAGGCTATACCACCTGATGTAGCCATTATTACATAGTAGTAATAAGAAGAAGCCACTAGTTTGTAATGACATAATGGAAATCATAAACTTTATTTAATTATAAGACACAAAACATGATAACCTAGTTAGATGATCATAAGGTGCCCCAGATCACAAGTTCATGTGACCTACCATAGATGGGCATGGATGAACAAGAAGTATACTAGGTAATTATTATTGATATGGTTGTAAAATTTTATGATAGGGAGGAAGAGAAGGAATTTTTATTTTGTAAGGTTATGTGCATGGTCCAAGTGTGTAAAAAGGTTCCTTTGAATCGCTAGGTGGACCTACCATTATGCCCTTCATCCATAATCATCAACACTATGGAGGAAGAACTAGAACAACAACAGTAAAGGGTTGACTTCTTCTAGAACTAACCTTCTACCACATTTATGGTTGAAGATGTTTTTGTGCTACTCTTAGAAATCCCACTAGAGTCACTCATGTGTAGACCCCAAACTAGGCATGAGGCTATGGTCTCACCCATACTAGAAGAACACACATTCAGTCAACCAATCACTACATAAGAAGCACAACCTTCTCCATCCTCCACTTCACCACCACCCAAATGTAGATTGGTCACCCTAAGACATAAAAAAACATAGGTTTGTATATTTATGGTCCAACCAAGTGATTTTCCACCTTCAGCTCAAGCCCAAGAGGTCAAAGACCTCACACCTAAACAACCCACAATAGAAGAACAATAGGCATGAAGAGAAGAAGCAACTCGCATAGTAAAATGACATGTTAGAAAGGATGAAAATAAATTCCATAAGCATCAAGCTCAAAAAAAACAAAAAATCTAGTAATCCAAAGAAGCCAAGGCCACACAAAAATCATAAGATGTAGAGGAGGATCAATAAAAATCCATCGATGTGGTTAAGAAGGCATAAGAATCTACTGACACATCTAGGCAAGCATAAGAGGTGCAAGCATAGAAAGATAAAGAAGATGAGATTGATGCCAAGGCTAATTCAAAATAAGAATAATAAAAATAAGATGAAATAGTGTAGGCAAAGTAGGATAGAAAAGATTCTATGCACATACAACAACAAGGCAAGGAAGATGTAAAGATGAATTAAGAAGATCAAGCCCTATGCTAACAAAAATCAAAATAATAAGCATAAACATAGGCTATAGTTGAACAAGCTAAGGATACTACCCTAGAAGAGAAAAATAAAGAAGAAGATGGACATGTCATGAAGTTTCAGGTAGAGGAAGAACAAGCCAAACAAAAATCTACATAAAAATAGATGACTAGGAAAGCAAATGAGGAGGTCAAATGAAAGTAGGTTGAAGACACTGCACAATAACTCAAGTTTGTAGCATAGGTCATAACACATCAACAATATGTACTTGAGAAATAAAATGCTAAAGTATAATAACCAAAATAAGAAGAAGAATATATTGTAGTTCAAATAGGTCCATAACTTCTAGAATCGCCTTTAAGAGGTATGTGGCAATGGGACATCCCAATTGTGGGTTCTCAGCACACCAAATTCTCCCTCCCACTTGTGACTATGTCATGACTGAACCCTTCAATGACTGTAATCACTCCCACTCAAGAATAAATCATCATGAGATGTCTCTAAACTCCCATTAAAGAAACAACTTGAGGATACAACATCATTCTGGGAGTCCATTATGCAAAAGGCCACCTCTTTAGAGCAAGAGAGGGATCAATCCAAAGTGAAGAATATCAAGATAGAGGCTCACCTCTATATAGTGACCAAACTCATCTTGGATTCCTATCTAGAGTTGGTCACTCAAGCAATCAGAGACCAAGTCATGTTTGACCAATGCAGAATCAAGATTCTCATCTTTGAGTTAACCAAGGACTAGTATGCATTCCAAAAACTTCATGAAGTCAAAACATTATGAAAATATGTCAAGACTAAGGCTATTACTCTCATCACTTTATTAGAGGATTATCAAGGAATGTTGGACACTACTATTATACAAGCACAATAACTCACACATAGCTTACTAAATTGGAAGCAATAACTAGATAATTCCTTAGCTAGTTTCAATTTAGACTTTACCATAGCCACCACCACCAAAAAAACCATGGGAAACCACACTAATTTTGAGAATGAGAAGGATGGATTACTTTAGGAGTCACTCAATGATAGGGATAAAATTCATGATAACCTCCTTAATTGGTAGAGTCAGCGTTTACACAACTCCTTTGTTGGTCCCTAATCTCAATGTCATGTAAACAAGATGAAGCAACTGAGTGGAAAGATTTAGATAAGGGTCACCAACACCAAGGCAACCATGAACATCATTGATGACATAGATTTAAAGCAAATCATTTGTTAACATGCTTCATTGTGCACTCTATTATAGATGATCTAGGAAGTCATACTAGATTTGAATGATTATAAGGCTGATATGATTCCCTTTGACAATGAAGTCACCTAGATTGTCAACACACATGTGTATCAACTACCTTTAGATATCTAGTAGATCATTACTCAATGCAAATATATGCATTCCAAGTCCAAGAACTCTTCTAGTCAGTCATCATCTATTTTAATGCCACCTCCATCAAGTTAAGTATTGCATAGAGTATGAATTTTATAAAATTTTGTATATCAGTTTGTATTGGGGATGATTTAGTAAGACAAGTGAGGCTAGGTTAGTTGAAAACCCATAAAGGGTGGCCACCTATTTTTACTAGCTTATTGAAAAATTAAAAGTGTAGTAGGTTGGTATGCTACTTAGTTGAAAACCTAAAAGGGTAGCTAAGTAGTGTGAAAGAGGTTAAAATTAGAAATGACACCTTGAGCGATTACTATGACTCTTGTTGGTCCAACCACTTCTTCAGCCTCTACTCACTTGTGCAATTTTGGATATCATGCGACATTGTCTTAGGATGAGACAACATTTTAAGTATGGGAAAGTGTTGGGAGAATAATTTAGATTGTAAAGCTGGGTATAATATTTGTCTAATATTCATGCATTATATACTCATTTTATCGTATATAAGTCTACTTTCTCTTATCTTCACGACTTGGAATAGGTTAGAATATGAACAAAATCTAATTTTGGAACCAAGTATGAGAAGAATATGAATAGTCATAGACTTAAAACATACACACACACACACACACACACACACACACACACACACACACGCACGCACACACACACACACACACACACACACACACACACACACACACACACACACACACACACACACACACACACACACACACACACACACACACACTTGTGTTTGTAAGAAGAATAGAGTTCCACTTTTAAAGAGATCAATAGAGACTTATTTGGTTATGGTTACCTATGTGGTTTATTACTTTGTTCCTTACGTGCATTCTCATGTATAATATTTGAGTAATTTATATCTAATTTAATTTGAATAATATATTTATGTTAATGAATCATTGGTTATTCTTACTTCTACTTAACATATGATCTGATTTATAATTACACAAAACTAGGTGTCGAAAGAGTTGCACTCATAAAATCTAGCTAGACACCATTACTAAAAAAGTTATAAAATTAATAGTAAGTGGTTTCAAAATATAAAATGGACTATGTATATGTGTCTTTAAGGGCCAAAACTTAGGGATTGACTGGTTACACAACTATGATAAAATATTTACTAGGTCAAAATTTGAAACAAATTTGGCAAGTCAACTAGGGTTTTAGAGGTGTGAAACGTTGGTGCACAAACCAAAAAATAGAATTCAATTTAAATTATATTTAAAATTTTGATTTTACCAAGTAAAAAATATTGAATTTAGGGGGTTTTGAACTTGGGACCTTATTTTCACAAGATTTTTGTAAAATAGTAGTTACCAACTCCTCTACACTAAAGCTTTGAAACATTACATCAAGATTTTAATTTTAAAATGTATTGTAATTTTTTTAAATAAAATTAATAATAATAATAATAATAATAATAATAATAATAATAATAATAATAATAATAATAATAATTTTATGTAAAAATAATTTCAATTTTTTTTAATTTTTAGGGAAAAAATAGGAAGGTGGGCCTCTAGACTTGCATGAAATATTAAAATTAAAAAATAAATTATTTTTTAAATATTTCAAACAACATTACCAACCTGTGAAACATCTTGTAAGTGGTTATGGCACCTCTATGGCATTTGAAAACAACACAGTAGTTTGTTTAAGCCACCAAATCTCTTGAAAGTTAGGTAATCTTCCTAAAATTCCCTATTGGTGCCAACCATAGCTTCAAAAAATCATTTTTACTCAAAAATTATTTTTCTTGTCCACCAATGTCATATGATAGCATCTAAGTGGATGATAAAAATATCAAAAGCGTTAGGATGCCATTTTAAGCTCTCATAAAGGTTTTTATTCACTAAAAATGATAAACTAGATGTTAAAACACCAGAGATGATCAAGAGATGATTTTAAAAATATTTTCATGCACAAGTGCTATATGGTATCAAAAATGGCACCCAAGCTTAAAATTTTGCTTTAAAAAAATCTTTGAATGGTTTCAGATAGGGTTGATTTCCTTGAAAGGAATTTGAATGCTTAAAATCTAAGAAATCAACCTCCCAGCTACTCAAAAAAACATTCTACCTCCATGTCATACAACATAGAGCTAGGAATGGTTTTGAAAAAAAAACATTATAATAATGAATGATCCAAGATCAATAATTCAAAACTTTGTTACCAATTCTCTACACTCTTTATTTGTATGATTCCATGAAAAAATCTTATATATATATATATATATATATATATATATATATTCACACAGGAGATCTAAAATGTAAATGAATAGCAAAACATGAGGAACACATATCAATTGAACAATGTGACATAGAGTTACCATGGGAAACCCTTAAAGAGGTAAAATAACACACCAAAAGATGATATTTAATTAATTGAGAAACTCTTCACCCCAATACAAAGCTTTCCCTTCTTACTTCTTCACGTAATCCTTCACAAGTTTCATAGGTTAAATATGATAACATAATTTCATATTCAAATATGATTTCAAAATAGGGGTAAAACCCTATTTATAGTGAAATTTCAAGAGAGGTGACCATTGTAAAAATAACAGGTCCATCCATCCTGATAAATCCAATTAATTAAAACATTTGGTAAGTATTAAATAACCATACAAATATCATTTTTTTTCACTAGGTTTCCACCTTGTGTTAATAAATAATGTATTATTATTTATTTATTTAAATACCAATGTAATCTAAGGGTTAATAATTACACTTAGACATTACTATATATAATAAATAAATCCACTATCATGGATTTACTTCTTCATATTAGCCTCTACGTAATTATCATGGGTAAGAAAACTACTCTAGATCTCATCACATGAACCAAGAGGATAATTTTTTGTGATTAAGAGGAATCAAACAAAAATCAATTTCCCTTGACTCGATTCTTCACTTTCAAGGTTCATGAAGCCATGTGAATTTTGGGAAAACCTAGAAACACTATTTGGAAATCACAAAAAGATATACTAATGTCAACTAGAAAATGCGTTTGTTTCTCTAAGTATAGAAAACTATCTTATCATTGAGGACTTCATCACCGAATTTAAACACTAGATAATTATATGATTTTATTAGGGTTTACTAATACTGATGACCCAATAGTCATGTGTATTTTTTCAAAATTGTGTCATCCTTACTCATGCTTTGTCTAAAACAACTACTCACAATAATATTATTTTGGCATAACATATGCAGCACCAACGTTTTTATAATTTTTGAGTAACTTTAGAAAGATTAGGAGAAAATAATTTTCATTGGTTACATCCAATGTGGAGGCTATAAGTAGTAGATTCTATTTTCTAATGATAGTAATGCAAAGTCGTACTAAAATTTAGGAAAACTAAAGCTCCCTACCAAAATAAAATGGAAAGTAAATCCTTAGCCTAAGGGAAATAAATTGACTCAACATAACCCTTATTCCCATCAGGATAAAATAAAATGGAAAATTGACAAGAATTATTGTAATGTTTTTAGTAATTAGAACATGATGAGCCATCATGTTTCAAAAAAATAAACATTTGGAAGTATAAATGAATAAAATAAAATTCCCTACCTCTAAGTTAAGAAACACAATTTTTTCAACAAAGAACAAATCACTTATGTATAAATGAATTTTTAATTAATGGGCCTCTTACCATATGACAAACAAGGGTTTTATATTTAATAATATTAACACAAGATGGAAAAATTAAATATTTATAGGAAACTTTACTCCTATAGTTATTGAGGGAGAAGGGTCTATTTATATGGAGAATGGTAAGTTCAATAAAATTTTCCACATTCCTACATTATCTACAAACTTATTATCCATCTATCAAATCTAGAATTCTAGTGAAGATAAAATAATTTATTTTTACAACTATAAATGTTTTTATTAGAGATGTTACAAGATAAGGTTGTCACTATATCCATTGGCAAGGTTGATAGTTAAGCCACATTATATAATTTTCATATATTTATAGTCAAGCAACCATCTCAATACATGATTATTTACACAAATGACTTGAGTAAAATTTGGCATGATTATTTTAGTCATCTGGATTATCGCTCACTATAGGATCAAAATAATCACAACATTTTACATGATTTTTGAATTTTTTTTTAGATATATATTTTTTTGGGTTGTGCACTTGGAAAACAAAACAAGGAATACTTTTTTATAGGAAAATCTTGGAGAGTAAGTGAAATATTATAGTTGGTTCATAGTAATAACATATCATTCCCTCGTGTTTTTTATTAGAATATTAAAAATTTTCTTACATTCATGGATGATTTATCTTGCATAACTTAGGTCTACTATTTGAAAAATAAAAGTTAAGTCTTTGCTAACTTCAAAAATTTCAAAGGCCATGTTGAAAATTTTTCAAAGAGAAAGATTCAATGTCTCAGAATATATAATGGAGAATAATATGTCAAAAAATAGATAATTACCTTATAATTAACATGTATAAATTTAAATCAAACATAAATAACCATACACATCTCAACAAAATGTTGTGGTTTAAAAAATCACACACCCTAAGAAATGCCAATTGCACTGTGCATTCCAAAGAATTTCCTCGTTAGTTTTGGGCTAAGGTAATTTAGTGTTTGAACTAAATTTAAAATCACATTTCCCACTCATTAATGAGAAAAATTACTTCTAAAAAAAATTATTAGGTGTTAATCTAAATGTTTCATATTTTAGGGTTTTTGGATGTAATGCATGGGCACATATCTTAGATGATAAGTATAAATCTATGAAAAGGATGGGATAGACTTGTATTATTTTTATCTATTGTTAAGATTTAAATTCATATTATCTTCTTTATCTAGGAATCACTTAAATGATATATCAAATGAATGTATTTTTCAATGAACAATCCCAAGATTATGAGCCAACATATTTTCTTCCTCATATATTAGTTTATTTTAGTCTAGACACAACATTTGAATTCTTCTATTTAAAATAAGATATTTTTTATGAATTAAATTTTGAGAATTATTATATTTTAGATGATGAGTCACAAGGTATTTCACAATATCCTCAACTTATAACATAACACATTGTTTCACTTCTAGTGCTCCAATTAGTCCAAATTGTACCTAGGCAATCAATAAAACCTCAACCAAAATAGGTTCTCTAGGTTCTTGATGAGGCTAATGAATGGGTAGGGAATATTGTATATCCACACATGAATATATCAAAACATTATTATTTTGTTTCTAATTTGTCACTATTAGAAGTTTTTTTTAGATATATAGACTTACAATGAGGCTCATGTACATCTTGAATAGAAAGTATATTTGGCAACATAACTTCATTTGTTGAAGAAGAATGACACTTAGGACTTGGTCTAATTTTAAATGAAGAAACATAATTTGGTGTAAGTGGGTGTACCACACTAAGTATGAAACACATGAATCCATTGACAAGTACAAAGCATTGCTTGTTGAAAAATATTTTAAACAAGTTGAAGGTATTGATTACCATAAAACCTTTATCTAAGTTTCCAATATGAATTCCATTAGGCTTGTACTACCCTTGGTTGCAACAAAAGGGTTAGAATTGCATTCAATGGATGTATATATTGAATTTATACATGGTATTTCAAGAAGATATCTCCATGTGCCAACCTCAGTTTTTTCATGGTGAGAACTCCATCTACATGTTATGATTGAAGAAGTCCTTATATAGATTTAAATACCCTCCTCAATATTGGTATGATAATATCAAAAAAATTCTACTCAATTATCAATTTACATGAAGTTTTTTGATCCTACAATCTACATAAATAAATTAGATGAACAACATCTATTTTTATTTCTCTATGTCGATGACTTAATAATTATAGGGAGATCCACCAATAAAATCCATGATATGAAAAATTGACTAATAAATTATTTTTGAATTCTTGAATTGGACCTATTACATTATTTCCTTGTTCTTTATATTTGAAAATTTGAAATTGAAATTTTTAAAAATCAATCTAAGTATGCTCAATATACATACTCCTCCACTTTAACATAAATGACTTCAATTCCACACCAACTCCTTATTAGTATAGATTCAAGATTTATAAAAAGTGTTATTTTGTTTTGGTTTATAGTACACTTTATAGGAAATTAGTGGGATTTATTATGTATTTGAATCATAATCTTTTTATTATATCCTTTATACCTATCCTAATGTCACACTATAATCAGGACCCCCATGATATCCATTGGAAGGTATCTAATCACATTCTATGGTATATTTATGATAATATTGATTATAAGATTAAGTATTTTTCAAGCAAAAAAATAATTTATTTTCATCTACACTAATAGTGATCTAATAGGCAATCCATAAGATTACAAGTTGACATCAAGATAAATTTATGATATTGGGATAGGTCTCATGACTTGGTCGTGAAATAAATAATCTATTATTTATTTTCCCACTACAGAGGCTCAGTATGGTGGATATGTTATTTTTTGTCATGTGTCCATTTGGATTCGATGATATTGTCTAAGTTTGGATTTATGTAGGTCCAACCCACAACACTTTGATTTAATAATAAAAGGATCATCCACATTTTTCACAACCTAATAGAGAACCAATGTATAAATCATGTTTGTATATACATCTTCACAAAACCCTTTTTTTAGGCCCAATATTTTCATCTAGACAAACTTTTGGGAGTGAAGGAATATGTCGTCAAGGGGTGATAGTTATGTGATTATTATTTCCTTACATTTCATGAGTACATTTTAAGTGGGGATGTTAGTGTATTTAATAACTCGTATATTATTTTATGGTCAATATGCACATTTATATTTAATTGTAAATATATATAGGCACTAACTATGTGTACGCAGATCTAAATCATATTACTAGAGAAGAGTATATAATAAGTTATTGACTTCATTTATTTGATTAAATAATAATAAAGTCTTATTTTAAAAAGGATTTTACAAGTAAAAATATATTTTAAAATTCAATTGTATCCTTTTTCTTATCTATTTAAGGATGTATAAGTCTAGTATACAAGGTTAAATATTTTGGTAAGGTAATTATTTTAATGCTAACATTTTATGTCAAATGTTTTTTTTTTAATGTAAAGAGAGTCAATTAATCTATAAAAATTCATGTGTATGTTATTTCATAGATTTGAGTGATTCATATTATGCATGCATGTGGGTAAAATTATTGAGGTTACTTTAATGATCTTATATCCCTTCTATGAATTTTAGATCTTCTACCTATAACTAAGGAAGGATGTCTCAAAACTAAAATATATAACTAAGCATGTATTAAATGTGTAGTTTTTATTTTTAACAAAACCATTATGTTACAAAACTTAGGGAATATGATGTTTTTGAATGTTCTATGTGGTTGAAAATTCTTCAAAACTATAATTGACATATTCTCCATCATTTTCTATCTTGAAACATTAGATGTACCTTCCATACTATTTTTCAACCAAGGACTTAGAGTAAAAACAAAAATGATAAAAGCTTAACTTTTATGCTTCAATAAATAATCTTAGGTTAATATAGAGAAGTGATAAATTAAGGTGGGAAAAAAAATTCCTTTCAAATGAAAATTAAGGAAAGAAACATGAGATATCATTTTTTACAGTATAAATTTATTTATAATATCTCCATGATTTACTTTATACGTAGTTATCACCCAAATATTTATCAATAATATATCATTTACATACTCCATCACCAAAATAAATGGGATGAAGGATAATAAACATATTGTTCTATGTATTTTTTAAATTTAATGATAATTCAAGTGGAAAATTAAATAATGCCATAACTTATTCAATATATCTATGTGATTAAGTAATACATTATAGGGAGAATATACACAAAATGATAAAAGTATACAATCATGCATGATGATCCACCTTTCCAACTAAAATGATATAAGAGGGGTCTTAAAATGTCAAACAATGACTAAGTAAGAAGTGAACTCAACTATGGTTCTTATCTAGGTGATCTAATAGAATGACTGGAGGTTTCTTGAAAGATAAGACACACATAAAACATTATTGAATATTTAAACATTTAGTTCAACAAAAAATTATCCTTTAAATTCAATGAAGTGGAATTCCTCAAAATTATATTTAGAGTAAAAAATGAGCTCAGATAATAGACTATATCACTATGTTATGGGTGGATTAGGAGTCAACTATCCACTCAATTTCACTACATGAAGAATGAATTGTGGTAGAAAGTTACTACGATGTAGGAGCATTAAAATAGGATCAATTCCAATGATGTAAATATGATAAATTATACTTTTTCATGGTTTTATAAGGTCTTAAGGATATTTTATAAGTAAGATATTATATGTAGGGTCATTTTAATATGTTTTATAATTAATTTCACGTAATAATATATGTAAAAACTACCTAAATTCTAGCATAGGAAAGTGGTTAAGATAAGAACCTAAGTTTAAAAAGAAGTTGGAATTATCTTAGGGGGATAAATTAATATTTAGATAGTGGATAAAATCAAAATCAAGGGAATAGGAACTAAGTTAAGTCATAAGACAAGTATAAAAGTAATATTATATGTAGTTGTTAGTAATTTTCAGACCTTTAGATCTATATAGATTTCATGTTATAGAGATAGATGAATAAAAATATATAGATTGAATATATAGGGATGGATATGTCTTTATAATTATGTATATATTGATGATCTATAGAAATGGATGCATATTAATAAATATATATGGATGGTGGAAGAGTTATGTTGTGATCTAAAAGCCTTTCTCACACTAATAAATAAGTTTGTAAGAGGATTCTATGTATGAAATATCTATGTGTTGTTTATAATCATTTTTCAATAAGAGGAGACTTAAATTGATTAAATATTGTAAGGTACGTCTTATTCTACTCATAGGCAAGTGTATTTGAAGTTTGAAATCCAATATTTATGTTGATTTTATTATTAATATATGTGACAATCTTAAAAAAATAGTGTACATGTTTAAAAATAGTTGAGAAAGGTTGATTCTACCATTTTTACATTAATTTGAACAAGAAAAGGATTTATAGAGTTATTCGGATGTATGGAGGTCTCTTTATATGCAAAAATATTCCATATTAAGTAATAAATATTGAAACTTCACTACAAAACTTGTTTATATTCTATCACAATTTTAAACCATTAATTTGAGATAATGTAGTTCAAATATATAAAATAATTATTGGATTTCTAGATATGAAGATTACATTAGATTGAAATTATTCTTTAATGAATAATATGTTGTCTTTTTCCATTCAAAATAATCTTACCAATTTAGTCTTGTATTCATCCCATATTTTATTTGGCATTTAAAAAAGTACATACCCAAATAGGTCTTTGTTATGATTTGAATTATTTTAAAGAGGTCATCTAGCATGATTGGGCTGAAAGAGGTCTTTTGTTAAAAATAGTCTAATTAAAATACATCAGATGATTATGATCACAAATTAATCCATTTAAATTTGTTTGTACATATGACAAGGTTTGGTAAGATCTAGTTATGAAAGCACTAAACAATTCACTAAAATATATACATGGTGTGAAATATTACAATGTTACATTATATAAATTAGTCGACCAAAGGATTCATTTCTTATTAATAGTATTGTGATAAAAATTATGTGAGATCGTCTATCACCATATAAATAAGATTTGACACTTGAGTTATATAATGCCAAGATAGAACCTAAAACATTAATAGAAGATTTAAGTGTTTGATGAAGTCCATGAAACATTTATTTTTCCCATATGAGAAGAGGAATTAATATAAATGGGGATTGACTAAAAGTAATAGAACAAAGAACCAGATTTTAATGATCTTATATTTTGATCTAAATAAAGTAAGATTATTTGTATGTTTAAGAAGTTTTTACGTGAATATATTATCTCCTTGTTCAATTTATTATTAACTATTATTTGTGAATGATATGCTCGAATTGATTCAAGGTCAAAAAATAAGATTTGATATTGTTAAGTAGACTTAAGTCAAAGTAAGAAGGTCATTATGAATTTATTTTAGATAAGCATCAAGGGTAAAATAATTATTGGTGAGTATTGACAAAGTTATACGTAAAATCAATATAAGTGGGTTATATACCTCAATCAAGTAAGAAGACCTATGCCAATAATTTCAATTGGTATAGTTTTAAAAAGATATTCAGTGAACTATTTGTAGGTATCAGGACATAGATTTAAGTAGTAATCTACTTACATCAAGTGGTATCAGAGATTAGAAAAAGATCCTAGGAATAATATGAATTTGTATAAATGCAGGTGAATTTATAAATAATTTTGTAAGTAACTTGATAAACAAAAAGTGGTTTAGCTAGTAAAATTGACTGAGGATTGAGAGAATGTAAAAGTCAATGGAGTTTTAAAAGATAGTAAAGAGATAGTGAAGCTCAAGAGTAAGAGCATAGTGATTACTCTAAATGTAGACCTAAGGTGAGAAAAATTAGATAAAGTTATCAAAATACCAAGGTGTAATAGACTTCAATGAGACAAAATATGGAACAAGGTGAAAAATAATTGATTATAAGAACTAATAGAGTGAGAAGAGTGATAGAGGGACTGCCTAGAGGTAAGAGCTATATAAGAGAAAAGAGAGAAAGGGAAATAAGAAGAAATCAAAAAGAGGAAGATTTACAAAAGGAAATGGATGAGGTAAAACAAAATATGAATATGATAAGGCTCATGATAGATAATATGAATAATCCATGGTATTTATGGGAGATGAAGATAAAATTAAAATGACCAATCCAGTTGATAGTAAATAGAATACAAAGGTAAAGAATGAAAGTTGATTTAAGGAGAGAACTAAGATTTTAATGTAAGTAGATTAAGAGGATGGATAAGCTTAAATTTTAAGATCTTAGAGTATATTTTCAGATTTAAAGTAAACAAGAAGGTGATCAACACCTTGAAGATGAAATGGATATCATCATTTGCTACCCCAAAGAGGGAGAGATGCTTGAAGAATTTCATATAGAGAATAAGCATCAACAAGAATCCAATGAAGAGTCTATATGGCCTTAATTTTTTGCATCTAATATTACATCTGATGTTTTATTTATAGATAAATAAGTTGTTGATGAAGATAAAACATAGCGAATGAGAAGGTTCATGGACCAAGGAAATGAATAACTTCATGAAATAGTGATTGAATCAATCCAAGATGAAGAGAAGACTCAATGTGGAGTATTAACCCCTAAAGATATCAAATAAAACAAATATGTATTAGTCCTAAAGAATGAAGGTAGTGAGACACAATTCAAAGATCAAAATCAAGGAAAAAGTTATGTTGATAACAAGAAATACTTTGAAAAGAAATATAAATGTTTTCTTTTGGATATGATGATGTAATTAATTTTGATAAGAGTATATATGAGAGTGTTAAATCATTTTGGAAAAGATTGTAATTTTGAACATCAGATTATAGATGATGAAGATTTACTAAAAAAGTAACAAGATAAGGTGTTTGTCTATGAAAACTTAGAGCTACTACACATATAGATAATAACCTTATAACATTCTAGACACAATGGGGAAACATCTAAAGAAGAGGACAAAGTTTGTCAAAAAATATAAGTTGAGAAGATGGACATTTGGTATGAGGTCATGGTGTCTCAAGAAGGATAAATTATGATTAACAAGATATACTTCATACTTGATCAACAAGTATGGATGCAAGAAGAATTTAGAGAGAACCAAAGATCTCAAACTTTTATATATAATATTTATTTGGATTGTGTATGTACAAGTGTAGTAGATGAAGAAGTGAAAGTTATAGAGAAGAAGACTCTTAAAATAGCTTGATAAAATGATATACACGTTGATATCCTAATTATAGATGGTAAATTTACAAAGATAAATATCAAAGAGAAGATAAAAAGAGAAGAAAGTTTAGCAAGAAGAAGGCAAGCCAGACAAAGATGGAGAATACATCAAGAAATAAGATTAGGTGTGGAGCTAAATAACATGTACACCTATATGAAATTTTTTTAGAAGAAAGCATCCAAGTGAAGATCATTAAAGTAATGAGGACATATTAAATATCTTATGAGTAGGATCTCATAAAATTATAAGCCTAAAATTTTGATGCAGGAGCATCAAAATAATATAAATTCCAATGATGTAAATATGATAAATTGTACTTGTTCATGGTATTAAAAGGTCTTATGGGTCTTTGAAAAGTAATATCTTATATGTAGGGTCATTTTAATATGTTCTATAATTAATTTCATGTAATAATCTATCTAAAAATTACCTAAATTCTAATGTAATAAAGTGATTAAGGTAAGAACCTATGTTGAAGAAGAAGGTGGAGTTGGCCTGGGGGGATAAAATCAAATTTTTATAGTTTATAAAATAAAAATCAAGATAATAGGAACTAATTTAATTCATAATACAAGTATAAAATTAATATTGTACATAGTTAGTAATTTTGTAGAACTTTAGGTTTGTATAGAATAAAGTTACAGAGATAGATGAATCAAAAGATATAGATTGAATATATAAGGATGGATAAGTATTTAGACCTATGTATGTATGTATATATATATATATATATATATATATATATATATATATATATAGATGCATATTAATAAATATATATGTATGGTGGAAGAGTTATGTTGTGATCTAGAGGCCTTTTTAGACCAATAAATTTGTAAGAGGATTCTATGTATGAAAGTTTTATGTGTTGTTTCTAATCATTTTTTAATAAGAGGATACTTTAATTGATTAAATATTATAAGGTACATCTAGTTCTACTCATAGGAAAATATATCTGATGTTTGGAATCCAACCTTTATGTTGATTTTGTTGTTAATATATGTGATACTCTTATAAAAATAGTGTATGGGTTTCTAAACAGTTAAGAAAGGTTTATTTATACCATTTTAATATCAATTTAAACAAGAAAAGTATTTAAAAATATGTTTGGATGTATGGAGGTCTCATTCTATGAAAAAATATTCCATATAGGTCATAAAGATTGAAATTCCACTACAAAACTTGCTTGCATTCTATCAAAATTTTAAACCATTAATTCAAGCTTACATAGTTCAAATATATGAAATAATTGTTGGATTGCATGATCCAAAGATTACATTGGCTTGATATTAGTCTTTAATGAATACTATGTTGTCTTTTGCCATTCAAAATAATCTCACCGATTTAGTCTTGTATTCATCCCAAATTTTATTTGGTATTTAATAAAGTACATACTTGAATAGGTCTTTGGTATGATTTAAATTGTTTTGAAGAGGTCATATAGCATGATTATGTCGATACAAGTCTTGTGTTAAATACACAATCTTATTAAAATACATAATCCAATTATGATCACAACATGATCCATCGAACCTTTTTTTCACCTATGACAAGGTATGGCAAGATCTCATAGTGAAAACACTAAAAAATCTGCTAATATATATGGTGTGAAATATTATAATGTTACTCTATAGAAATTAGTAGACCAAATGATTCATTTATTATTAATAGTATTATGATAAAACAATTTTCATGTCATCTATCACTTTATAAATAATATTTGACACTTGAGTTATATAATGCCAAGATAGAACCTAAAACATGAATAGAAGATAGAAAGGTTTGATAAAGTCCATGAAACATTTATTGTGCCCATATGAGCATACCTAAGGTAAGAGCATCAAGGCATACCTATTGTCACTTGAACTTGTAATCAATAAGGAGATGACAATTCTCTCCTCATTCAAGTGGAAAAATGGAACCACCTCAAGGTTGTGGGTCACCAAATGTGAGTTGGATCTCTAGATTAGGGGCTAGTTCCCCTTGATGCATCACTATAGCTCAATCCTAATACTAACAAGGGGTGAAAATGGGTAAGAATAGATGAAATTAAATCTAATATATGGGAGGTGATACATAAAATGTATGATCTACTCACACCCTTTAACATGCACTTGTAACCAAGGAGAAGTTTGTGTATACACTTCATTCAATGACAATGTTCTCTCTCACATCAATGTTTCAATCATGGGGTCTTGGAGATAACTTAGGATAGGATGACTTAGAAAATAAGGATTCTAAGACACACTATTTAATAGACTACTCACTACACCTAAAACCCAATTAGAGACTAATTTTTGACCTGTAAAAGAGAGATTACAAAACACATAGGGTACTAAGAAGAGTAACATGTAAAGGTAAACAAAATTACACTTTCATAAGACCAACAACCATTGTGTACACTTAGTGAAATAATTAATGAGGTAAAAAAAACTATATTTATTATCTCAAGTCAAAAATTTGGTAGGTATTTTCCATACCAAGGTGGAGAGATATGTACAATAGCCCCAAAGGCTAGAATTTATAGAAATTATGAGAAGAGGGAGAGAAAGAGAAGCTCAAGAGTCATAGAGACACTTGTCAATAAATGAGGAGTTAAAATATTCATAGAATCATGTTTGAGATAGGTTATAAGGGGATTAAAGGATAAATGTCCCTCATACTTGTTCAACTCCTCCACATGTGGCGTAGATTCCCTCGTGCTTACATAAGAAACTACCTTCATCATTTTCCTTCACAAAACTACCTCATTTATACATAGGGCTAGGTATAATTATGTATTTAAGTAGGAGGGGTTACAAAAAATCCCTCACATGAATTGTATCATTGCTTGATCATTCCTATTCTTTTGGCCATGCACAATCATCCATGATAGTCCTAAAATAACTTCTTTCCATGTACCTCACACACTTGGAACCTAAATACTTTCCAATTATGCAATATAATCCATGAAAAAGGAGTACTGGCACTTTTTAAGAGTTTCCATATCATTATTTTCATCAAATAAGCCTTAAGAGGCTTCCTAATTAGAATTTCACCACTTTTCCTAAGTGTTCATTTCCCATTCACTGTGATTGGATGAAATGAGAGAGATGTTAGGCACACTTTGGAGATGATATAGCTAAAAAATGGAAATGAGGACTTAGAAAAATTCCTAAAAACTCTCCTAAATGTGGTTTCACCTTTTGAAACCTTCTCACACTTGTAAAGCACATGAAAATGTCAAAAAGATCCCTATTTAACACCATCTGTACAAATGTAGTATAAATCAATTACATGTGTCAAGTCCCTTGAGTGTCTTAATGTAATTTACATTAAATTTGGATTCTTCAATTTTCTCATCTTCCCAATCAGGCCCTTGGAGAGGGTTTACAAGGGTTTTGGAGTGGTCTGGACTCTTAACATTTGTTCATAAAGAATATACATTAGAATTATATAAAAATTGCACTAAATTAATTTTATGGACCCTCCATAATATCCTTTAACACCTTGGCTTCCCATACAAAGGTTGGTGAAAGTTATAAGCATTCTAACTTGGTCACTTGAGCTCTGCCAACAATTTGCATAGGCCTAAGTTACCTTTAAGCCAATAAATGGATCCTTGTTGAAATTCTTTATAATATGAAGGATTAGAAACCTCTGATATATTATAAAAAACATTTAAAAATTCATTGGATTATTTTTTTCATGCTATAAGTGAAACCAACTTACCAATCTACCTCAAGCCTAAAACTTATTCCATAAGTATGTCTATAACTTGGGCTCAAAATGGCTCTCTAATGAGTTCCCCTATTTCTTGATAATTTAAAAACTTTATTTTCACCTATATGAACATAATTAAAACCATTTTGATGATTTATAAATGTTGAAACTAGAATTGAGCCCTCAATTTGCCTATAGGCCTCACCAAGCTTAGTGCATCTTGATTATAACCCTATTGCACCGAACACCTTGTTTGGCCTTAGACCCTCTTGAAATGTTTTTTATGTTTTTTTAGTTTCCCATAGATTAATAAATCAACTTGAAGAGTTTCAAAGCCTTTTTTCTATACTATTTCACTCATTTCCACAAAATTGCAAGGTCTATGCAAGGTAAAAATTGCCTAACCTCTATGATAGAAATAAGGCATGTCCCCCTTATTTTTAATAAAAAATAATCATTTTAGATGATTTATTAGGTCACCATGATTATATTTACCAAATTTTTGGCACCTAAATCCAATATTTAGACCTTCAAACTACTCAATATCTTCCAGTAGACTTGTCAGCAATGGACTATATATAAGGTTTGAGACATTGATTGTGTTTGATCTATTTGAGCCTTTTTATTTTATTTTATTCATTAGATAGATAATTTAAAAGCTATAAACATCACCCTTGAAGTTTTTTACTAGTTTATCACTCCAACCTACCATGCCAATGCACCTCCTTCTCCAAAACTACCTCTGCCTATAATGGATTAGGACTTGCTTTTGGGAACCTTGATGTAGGTGAAAATGTGGTTGATTGAACTTTTTTGAGGCATGGAAGAATAATTTAGGTTGGTATAGACTCCTACCATGTATGTATAATCACCATTCTCTTCTTTGCACAACCTTGCCTAGGTTAAGGTGCATATGACCCTACTTGTAGCCTAGCTTGTAGTTTATCATGGATTTATTTAGGTATAATGAAGATGATCAAGGCTGATTTTGAGTTTATAACCTGGTATATGTGCTTAGGCTCACTAGATTCACCTTTATTGTCTCTGAAATCCCACCTAGACACCTTTATTCCTCACTATCTAGGACTGAGATAGAGTTTTAAGTCTAGTGTAGGTTATCATGGTGGTGTTTGGAACTTGTTATATGATGATTTGAATCTCCATGAAGGTTATATAGTAACAAAACAACCTTATGCCTCTACTCACCTTGCATACTAAAGACAAAGTCAAAAACATCAACCTCCCACCTTACTATTTGATACCCTTGTTGTAGGTGTTGATTTTGGGATCTATACATATACGGTATGAGTGAATGAGGATAAATAAATATGGATTAATCTCCTTGATAAAATTTTAGGATTTTTAATGTTCCTTACCCATCATTAAGATTGTCCAAACATAAAACATGGCTTGAGAGTGAACATGGGTAGAAAGGTCTCTTAAATCACTTTCCTATAGACAACACTAAGCAAATCAATGTTTTAGGAGCACTTTTGGACCTTGAGAAACTCTATCCTCCCTATGGCATCAAATATTATAAATTTTCAAGGTTATTACCTATACCAAGGGTTAAATATATACAAACTTGGAGTCCTTAGAAGATATTGCCATCATAGTGTGAGGTAATTATAAAACCCTCTAGCCCTCTATTTTCCTTCTTTAGGGACAATAGCCTTGAAACATCAGTCTAACCTTCCATTCATTATTTTGAAACTTCTATTGCCAATTTAACACCATAAATAGGTTTTTTTGGACCTTTCTATATCAAATAACATTAAATGGATTTGATCAACTGTTTAAACACCTCTAAAAGGCACATTTGTATTTTGTGGCACCACCTGTAGATGGTGATTCTTAGTAAGTCTAATACTATAAGTGGGAATTCATGTTTATTGCTTCAAGGCATCTAACTTGAATATTAAATTAAATCTCATAGTTCAAATAATTTAAAACAACATTCCATTCCTTTAGTCTCATGTGAAAAAAAATCCTTCAAGGCACTTGTAGGTGCATAAAAAGTAGGCAGTTTGCAAACCAACCAAGAATAAAAGAGGATTCCTTGAAATTTGATGATATTTATTATATAATGGTGATTTAAAACCTATGGATATATTTTATAATCATGGAAAACAATTCAACTTGTCAAATCAAAGAAAAATTATCTGAAACTAGCTCAAACAGTGACCCCTCTTAGATGTGAATTCATAAAAAGCTACCTAGATTATAAGTGATGGTTCATAAATAATAATACATAAAACTAATAAATATTTCCATGAAAATGAATTAGATTCATATTAATTTCCACCTCTAAAATAATTCCTCCCAATTTGAATTGTACGATCCATACTATGCATCACAAAATGACTTCCTTAGCTTGCAAGGATAAGAAGGAAGGAATATAAGAAAAAAATGAACTTTATGATGAAAATTTTATATAAAAAGTGTGTAAATGATCTTAGGGATCTTAAGGGACACCATCCCACATTGTTTGCTGAAGGAAGACTTCCCAAGTCCGTATAAGTGCCATTAATGGCCTAAAATAAGGAAAAACTACCTCTTTCTGCATATAACTACTTCTTAGACTAAAATCTTGTGGATCACTGACATGTATTTACTTCCTCCACGTTATGATCAATCTTAGTGACAAATTTTCTCCCTTTAAAGTTCGTACATGTCATTTAATGAGCTAGAAATATGCCAAATTGACACTTTTTACACATAAGACATGATAAAGGATAAAATCAAGACTTAGAAACACCTTAAAACATATAAATGACCACATTAGGACATTTTAAATATAAATTTTAAATTTTACCATGTTTTACCAAGTTTGACCAACTTTGACTTTGGTTGACTAGGCAATTACAAGGGAGATGAGCTTAAACCAAGGCTACAGAAAGGATAAGCAAGATGATAGACCAACATGACAAACCCATTAGACATATGGAAACCTATAGAAAGTTTAAAAATGTATGGGTTAAATCAATTTGAATAAAATTAAAATTAGGTCAATAATACCTATTTGTTGTATTACCCTATATGTAATGATAACCTCTCATGGATTCATGCCAGATCAAGTTGTGACCTAGAAAACTAACATTTTTGACTAATTAAGTGGGGAAATTAAACAAATTATTGAAGTGACCAAAAGACTAAGCAAAATTAATTAACCAAGTACATAAAATTAAATTCTTAAGGGAAAATTCCTTGTGGAACTAATTAAAATATAATTTCTAAAAAGGATTTTTCAATAAATATAACGTCATGATGATGTCACCATCTTCTAAGTCAAGAATTACAAAATATCAGCATAAATGACATGATAATAAATTTTTATCCATGCCTCCATAAATGCATAATTAAATCTATCATTAATTACATTTTGACTCCTGACCTTAACCTTAGCCTAACTACACGACGGTTAGAGTTAGTTCAAAACCTATAAATACAAGTGCTATGACCATTCCTAACCAAGATTTTGTGTGCAAATAAATAATGCTTAATTCTTGTTAGAAATCTTCATTTCCAACATAGGCCAAGAGAAAATTTCTAATGGGATAAGAGGAGGTGCTGCCCATAAAACATTGGCATCATCAAATACCATTTGTTCACAATACAAAGCACAAGCCTTCTCTCATATTGATTGTAAGATTGAGTCACTCTAGAAAGGTAAATGGTATTTTTGTCTTCTATTAGTAAATTTATTTGTTTTTTTTTCATTACTCACCATATTAGTTAGGATTAGAATTATATTTATCATTTATTCTTTTGGTTTATCCACTAACAAGAGGTTTCTAACATTATCTTTGTAATCCTAAGTTATAGTATGTGTCTCTGATATGTTGATTGTGTTCATTATTGGGTATTGCATACTTACTAATAATATACCTATTATAGGGTTCAATGTTATTTGACTAGTTCTTGTGTTGGCATTATTGACTTATGTTAAGTGGGTTTTTAAGATATTGATAGTTTAATTTTTATTGTGAAACCTTGGGAGCATTATGTTTTCCTCTTAAAGTGTTAATCTTGAGGAAATTATGTGGTGTTTCATTAAGATGTAAGAGTTCATGTTGTTATAGGATTAGTGGGTCCATTTTGACTTACCCTTGGCATTATTAAAAAATCTTGGTATATGTGATTAGGTTTGTTGTGATAATTAGTTTTGGTTATTTTTGTAACTCAACTCACTCCTAAGCTATGATATAATGAGTTGGTGAAGTTTCAAGATCTTGCTTGCACAAGTTATTTTTATGTCAAAATCTACATAAAAAAGATAGTGGAGGAGCGATAAATGTCAATTTTCATCATACAATCCATTAATGGAAGTGTGGAGAAAATGGAGTTTGTGGAGAGAAGGAATGTGGTTGGTTTTATTGGTTGTGGTCTAGAAATAAAAATAAAGCACTCACCATATTCTTTCTCTGCAAGAATGGCATTAGCTCCAAATAAATGGTGTATTATTGGTATTTCATTATATCTTAGGGGTTGAAAGTTTAGTTGTGTTAGGGGATAAAACCCTTGTGAGAATAAAATGTCTGTAGGTTGAAAATAAAGTTAGAATACTTCTTAGGGAACCTACATTTAATTTATAGTCATTTTAAGAAGAATGCAAGTCCATATGGGTTGTTTTGTCCCTTAGGTTTTGAGTGGAAATTGTCATTTTTTATTATGCTTTTGTTTATTTTATTAGACTTAGTTCTAAGCATTACTAAGATATTTTGTATTGAACACTTTCAACTAGGCATGGTTGTTTTGTGTGTTGGGTTATTTATTTTAGAATTAGTGTTTTGTAGAATTTGAGTTATTGATTGGAACCCTAGTGGGTATCAAAGTTCATCCAAGATTTAATTGGTGTAAAAATGGCTCCTCCCATACTGTGCTTGGTCTTTTGTTATTTTTATTGGTTTGAGGTATGTTTTTAATAAGAAATTATGGGTTGGTTAGGTATGAACATTTCTTGTGAAAATAACTATTGATTTCTTTTTACCATTGCTTGGGACTTGTCTAGCTGTAAGTAATTTTTCTATATTCATTTAAATAAATTGGAATGTGTAAGCATTGGGGCCTTAATTACTCCTTGATAAATTTGGACTCTTAATTTGGTGGATGGTATTAGAATGGATATAGGAGTGATGTTAGGTTGTTGGCTTGGCTTTAATTTTGAACCTCTTTTATTATAAGTTATCATTATAAGTATTGCCTTGGATTTCATTAAAGGAGGCATTGGAAGTTTGTTATTTTTGGGAATTACATGAGTGGTAGTTATTATTTTTAGGTCAATTTTATTCAGTACATGATTATCCTTGTTGACTATTGGGAATGTTGTTATTAATCTATGTTGATTGAATGTCTTATTAGGGATTGTTTACTTGAAATGACCCCTTTTTATTGTGACCGATGTTCTATTTTGGATTTTATATTGATCTTAAACACTATCTCATTCTTTATTTTAAACCCAAGTGTTGAATTCCACCATATAGCCAATGGTTAGGGTGGTTAGGGCCACCAATGGTTAGGCTCATAGGACTAGGCATGCGAATTTTCTCTTTCTAAGAGTGTTCATTTTTGGGCTTCCGTTAGTAATATGCACACACACACACACACACACACTTCAATTGATGTGAATGAACTTCTATCCTCATTTTATATTTTCAAGAAGGTTGAGTAGGTGAATAATGTATTAATCTCTTATTGGATTTTATTAAACTAATATTTCACTTCTTGTTGCATTTTAAAGGTATATGGTTACATGGTCACATTTAGTAATGAGTATAATCTATTTCATAAGGGTATTATATATTTGGTTGAACTAGCATAAGAACATATTTAGTCATTTTATTGTATTCATTCCTTGCCTGAATACATTATGCTTACATTTAGGGTGTTAAAAATTTAGCGTTAATTATATCATTTGGTGTAGAATCTTACGGTGGGTTTTTTATCATCTTAACTACAAAATTGAATGTAGATAGTTATTTTTCCATTTTTAAATAGATGTTATTTTTTTGAATATCATATTAAGACTATGTGTTAGATAATAATGGATAAATGTTATTAATTTAGTCTCTTGCATTATTATGGACTTAGTCGATGTTTGAATTTGACTTTAGGATTAAATATTAAGTTTTGATTGCCATATGAAGCATGCAAAACAAAATTAGTGTAAGTAATTTTGGTTTCCTTTTTTTTTACCTGGTGTTTATCTAATATAAGTGGTGATTACTACAAGCACCTTATTCATTAATTTTAATGTAAATTGGTATTATGCTTAAGTGTATTTCTCAAGAAATTTGATGGAGTGGATTATTGTCAATTATAAGTGAACTCGAATTGACTACTAGAAGTTGTAGCTATTAGTATAATGTATGTCATAGATCTTACATTATTAAATTCCATATTAGATGATGATTCTAATTTTGTGTGATAGTATTGGATTATCATTGGTCATTATTTGAATTATAGATTGTGTAATGTGGTGCTCAAGTTATATATTTGTAACATTGGGCGAGTATTTTGGTTATCATTATAATTAATTTTGGTTCATGAATTACCCTCTTTTAATTTGGCTCTATTTGGTTAATATACTCAAGATAATGGAAATTATGACTTATATATTTGTTTGAATGTGAGCTAAATAGAATAGAACAATCATGTTCTAATGTCATACGAATCAATTTAATGGATTATTGGCCAATTATCAAATTTTCTAAGTAGAGGATAATGTTTCCATTAACATTGTAATGGTTGGAAAATTTAATAAGGTTTCTATTATTTTTAATTGATGTTTTCATAAATTTATTATACATTATGTTGATAATAGATAATGATTTTATTTTATAATACAGGTTGGCATGAATGCATTATTAGGCCTTATGCCATTCTAACAAAATAATATAGGTTATAAGGTTCTTGTTTCATTTTTTTTAATTAGGACTATTATTAGCCTTTACTAATTTTGATTTCATTTAATATCTCCATGGGATTAATATGAAAAGGGGTATAATGATCCCTTAAGGATATTGAAGAAGGTGATTGGTAAAATAATCCCCTGTCTACCTGTAGTAAAGTGTATAGATGATAATATACAATTGGGATGTTATTTAAATTTAAATTAAGTGATGATAAGGATGAGTGAAAAAATGATAAATATTCTAAGGTTCAATATAAGCATGGTTGTTGAGGCATCTATTTTTATTTCATTTAACCTTAGCATAATATACTTAACAAACTTATATTATTAAAGTGTGACCAAAGGTTAAGCAGGCAGAAAAGAGAGGTTCGACCTCTATTTATCAATATACATAATGGTTGATAATTTTGAATGTGTGCATTAAAATTAGCTTTTTTGTTGTATAAGTGTTAATATGGTAGCCTCTTATGGTATATATTCTATCTGCTCTATGAATCACTAGGATTTTTGTTACATTTGGATGCTAAATCAAATGAAAATATGTCTTATAGTTAGTATGATAAACCTAAACAACCATGGTGCAGTGATTCCTAAGTTTTGGTCTAAAAATAGTGGCCAAGAAGGATAACATGAATACATGGCTTCTATTGTGTGAAACTAAAAGTAAATTAAAGTGTTTAAAAATATTATATTGTATTACTTATAGAAATAGTCTTGTAATCTTTTTCTCACTAATTTATGTATGCTAAAATTCTTATCTATGCATAGCTTAGTATGATGATTATTATATTGAAATTTTAAGATATTGTACTCAAATTTTTGCATGCTATTCAAATTTGTATATTAAGTTATGTGATGAGATAGTTAATATTGTACATACAAGTTATGATTTCAAATTCTAATGTTGTTTATGTGGCATAATTGAGTTTGTTTCTTATTAATTGATCAATCCCCAAAACATGATCAAAATAACCTTTTACACCAACCATTAATTGGACCACTAGGGAAAATGAGATTATTACTTAGGTTTAAATACCCTTAGATGATCCTATAAGGAAGATAACTAAATGGGTGGAGTTCTGAGTGGATCAGTGTGGCCCCGTACATTGATGTACCTTGAATTATACATTCTAGTGGCATAATTTACTTCCTTATATAACCCTATAATGATGTTTACCCCTAGATGAGAATCTATAGTGACCTAACCCATTCATGGTTATCCATACATTAAAATTCAAAAATATAACAAAAACATACACATATGGAAACTTGTAGTTGGCCGTACATGTAATTCCATTTGTATTCTAATTCAACTAAATTCTAATAATAATAATAATAAATTATTCATTATTTGGGGTTATATCAACCTAGTATCAAAGCATGGCAAGGATAACCTTGTTAATAAAAAACATAAGTCCTTAATGGGATCCTAATATCCTTGAATAATCTTTAAGATAAGACATAAAATTAGGAACATAGATTGAATAATCTAGAATGTTTTCCTCATGAATAAATGCCTCACTTGAAGAATGGTCAAGTAGAAACACAAATGATCTAAGAGGTTCAAGGAAGTCAAAACTCTTCCACAACCCACATTTTTAGGTGAATAATCTAGAGATGCAGCCAATGCACGTATTGTAAATCTATATAAGTAATTCAATATACACAATATTCCATCTAATTAAAAAGTTAGGGTGGCAACCTATCAGCTAGTTGGAGTTACTGCATTATGGTGGAATCACCTTTTTTCTTTAGAGGGATATAAACCTATGGATATTTCTTTAAAAACATTTGAAAGTTATTTATGTAAAAGATAATTAAGTGCTAATTTTATTGAGCAAAAAATAACTAATTTTTAGTTGTTAAAATAGGAAAACATGTATGTCATGGAATATGAAAATAAGTTCCTAAACTTATTACATAATATGGGCTATATACATGACAAAGAGACCAAGGTGAATAAGTTTAAGTTGGGAATGAAGGAAGTAATAATGTATGTTATCAATATAATAAATCCAAGGACCTTGTTAACTTCCATTTAATCTACTCGTAAATCAGAGGAGAAGGATAAGTCTCGACAAAGGGTGAGGCAAGAATTCAAAATCAATAGGCAATAGTCTAGGACCAAAAATATTTCTCCTATACCTAAGAATTTCATAAAATTAAATCAAAATCATAAATTCTAGGTAAACAATAGAAAATTTAATAGATTTTAGGGGTACATATAAATTTTAGGACTCAAAGATCCTAAAAAATGAGTTCTTATAGCCTAGAAAAACATCATAATAATTAATGTGGACCAACCATAGGGGAAAATAATATCCCTATAACTCCATAAAGGACTATTATTTGCTTAGAATGCAGTGATAAACACTACTAAAATGATTATGCCAAGTTAGATAACAAAAAGCTAATTTTTAACCCACCATATTAAAAGTAAAAGGTATAATAAATGGAATTTTTGTACCTATTTTGATTTATTATAGTTAAATAGACAACTTTATTTCACTAACTGTTACCAATCAAGGCAAAATTAAACATGTTTGGATAAGATAAGGATGGGAAGTTGAGTTTGGTAAAGGTAAGAGAGTACCTATCCAAGAATATTTAGAACAATTTGAGCTTGACTTGATTGTTTTTAGAACCAAAGTAAATTTATTTTTTATGCCTTTGGGGTCTTATGATGTCATATTGGGCATGGACTAGTTACAACATCACCAAATAATACTTGATTATTTTGTAAAGAGAATACAATAAATTGATTACTTGGGATAACATGTAGAAATAAAAAACATCCAAGGGACAAAATCATAAGAGGTAATTTCAGCTCTATAATTAAAAAGGTCTATGAAAAAGGGTTGTAGTCTTTATGCAATTTATATGCAAGATCTACCCAAGGAACCAAAACAACCCTAACAAGATTTTTCTAATTCCAAAGGAGTTTATGGATGTTTTTAATAAAAAATAACTTATCTTCTACCTAAGCATGAATTTTATTTCTCAATATATACTATGTCTATGGTTACCCCTACATCCAAAACCCCATATCGAATGAATCTGGATGATTTACAAGAGTTAAAATTTTAGCTGAAAACATATCTAGACAGTGAGAGTATTAAGCCAAATATTTCTCCTCAAGGTGATCCAATAGTATTTGTCAAGAATAAATATGGAATATTAAGGATATACATTGATTAATACATGCTTAACAAGGTAATGATCAAAAAATTATATCCATTACCAAGGATTGATTATTTGTTTGATTAAATGAAAGACACAATGATCTTTTCTAAAATTTATTTAAGATTAGTCTATCATCAACTAAGAATTTAAGATGAATACATTCATAAAATAACATTCTAAACTCTGTATGGCCACTATGAGTTTATTATTTTTCCATTTGTATTAATTAATGCACCTGTTGCATTTATAAACTTAATGAACAACATAATCAAGGATTTTATAGACAAGTTTTTGCTTGTATTTATTGATGACATCCTCATTTATTCAATGTAAGAGGATGATCATGATCAACATTTAAGGTTGGTTATGTAAGGTTAAGACAACACAAATTATATGGAAATTTTCCCAAATGTGCCTTCTATTAATCTAAAATACATTTCTTGAGCCATGTTATCTTTAAGGAAGGTATTATTATAGACCCAACTAAAATTTGGGATATTCAAGAATGACCCACTCCCATTAATGTGTATGAAGTGCATAATTTTATGGGACTAGATGGGTATTATTACCAGTTTATGGAATATGTTTCTGACTTGCCAATCCTAGCACTTCCTTATAGTGTAAGTGTAGAAAATTTTAATGGACACCTCAATGTGAAGAGGCTTTTCAAAAGCTTAAACAATTGTTGAAAACAACCCCAATTTTTAGTATTCCCAACCCAAATGGTAATTTTGATATTTTGGCTTATACTTCTAAGGAGGGCTTTGGTGGCATCTTGACTCAAGATGGTAAAGTGGTGGCCTATGAGTCATTTGATCTCAAAGAGCATGAGAAAAATTACCCTAATCATGATTCAGAGCTTTCTACCATAGTACATGCTTTGAAGCAATGGAAACATTTCCTATCGGAAAAGCATTTTAAGGTGAAACCTGATCAATTCAGCCTAAAACATTTATTTTCCGATGATGATTTGAATACACACCAGTGAATATGGATGAAATTTGTTAGTAATTTTAACAAGGGCATACCTTATGTCAAAGGCAATGAAAATCATGTTGTTGATACACTTAGTCAATGCATATACCTTGCTTCCCTATCTATAATGTAGGGAAATTTTATGATTACTATGTAAAAACATGAACTTAATGATAAATAATACCAAGAAGTAAGTGTAAGACTAGCTGAAAAGCCTTTAGCAAAAGTGTTTGCTAATTTTTATATTGAGACAAATGACCTTTTGAGGAATAAAAATATATGTTTTACTTTATTTAGCCTACTTGTAGAGGCTTATACTGCAATAAACATGTACAACTCTCCATTTTACTCATCGATCTCTCACTAAAATGACACATGAGTTGAAAAATCATCAATTTTAGCCTACCATGAGGCATGATGTGCCAATTTTATGGCAAGGTGCTTAGAATGTTAGCATGTCAAGGTTGAATATTTTCACCCTAGAGCTCTATCATATCCCCATGATTTACCCAAATATAAGTGGGTTGTAATATCTCTTTATTTTATTATTGGGATGCCTAAGTATTGTTATAGGTATGACACTATTTTAGTGGTAATAAAAAAGGCTACGAAGGTTGGTCATTTTATTGCTAGAAATTTAATGGATGACACCTCTGTGTTTGAAAAATGTTTTGTAAAATGTGTAGTCTAATTTCGTAGGATGTCTGAGGACAAATTGTTCACATCAAGGTTTTGGTAGACGTTGACTATAACATTCAACACTAGCTTAAATTTTAGTTCCTCATACAACCCAAAAATGGATGGTCAAACTGAGAGACTCAAGTAAGTGGTTGAGGACATGTTGTGAATGTATGTTATAGAACATCAAACTAAATGGGAATATTATCTTCATTTAGTTGAGTTTTCTTATAATAACTCTTATCATTCAATGCTGAAAATAACTCCTTTTGAAGCTTGTATGGATGAAAGTGTCAAACCCTACTTGGATGGGATAGCTTAAAAAATAGAGCCATTATATTACCTAATGTACTACAAGGATATGATAATCAAAGATCCTTAATAAACTAGAACTTAAAAGTTATCTAAAATTAGTAAAAGATTTAAGTTGATCAGAAAAGAACACCTCATGAATTTATTCTAGGTGACAAGGATTTTTTGCATATTAGACCTCAAAAAAATTCAATTAATTTTGGACAAAACTCCAAGCTAGCTCCAAGTTTTTTTAGACCCTTCAAAATTGTGGATAAGATTAACCCTATCACCTACCAACTATCTTTGGCCTCTTCTCTATCCAAAATCCATGTGTCATGACCTAACCCTTTGATATTATGATTTCTAACTTTTTAAATCATAATTTTTCTAGATCTACATATTTATTTAAGATTAGAAGTTTTAGATATGATTATCATTCTAAAATTATGTTTAAGTTTCAACTTAATTTTATATTGTTGACTGATGCCATAGTAGATTATTATAATGACTCATTATATCATGTTATTTATCTATATAGTTTGTATTATGTTATTGACATTATGCCACATTCAAATATTTTTGATGTCCATTGTCATGAATTTAGGAACAAGTTGTATGATCTAAGCTCGATGGAGGACCTTGATAGTTTAGGTATCATGGAAAATAAAATTGATTAGTTGGTTGACAATGATAATTAGAGTAATGGCATTGATATCTTAAGCCATTGATACCTCTCATATTCTATTCAAGTCTTGTTTGTTGATTTTTAGCTTCACCCTACTTGGACATCTTGAGTTGTGAATGACATTGCTCTGGTATGCCTCCAATTTTATTGCATTATTCATGACTGATTATTTTCTTTATCTTAAATATGCTTATTTAAATACTTTTGGGGAATAGTCTTCTTGTTAAAGTTATACATGTTTAAGGGTTCAATTTAATTTGATTATTTCTTGTGTTATCATTCTTGACTTATGTTAAGTGGGGTGTTAAGATATTATTATGAGACTTTGGGAGAATTATTATATTCACTTAATGTGTTGACCTTAAGGGTATCATATGTTGTTTCATTAGGTTGTCAAATTTTCATGATGTTATAGGATACATGAGGACATTTTGAATTTCCCTTAACATTATTATGAATCTTTGTCAATGTGATTAGGTCTATTATGATCATTGGTTTTACTTGTTTTTTATTCTCAAGTCAACACCTATGCTATGGTAGAATGATTTGGTGAAGCTTCAAGATCTTACTTTCACTAGTTTTTTTGAGATAAAACCTTAAGGGAAAAATATGGGGGAGTGAGAAATAATAGATTTCATCATGCAAGGCATTAATGGTAGTGAGGAAAAATGGGGTTCATAGAGAGATAGGGGTTGGTTTTATTGGTTGTGGTCAAGGAATAGAAAGGAATAACTCATCATACTTATTCTTTGTAGGAATGGCATTTACTCCAAGTATGTGTTTTATTATTGGTTTTTAATTATATCTTAGGGGCTACAAGTTCAATTTTTTTAGGGGATATAACCCTCACAAGACTAAAATGTAACTAGGTTCACCACGAAGTCATAAGACTTCATAGAAAACTTAAATTTGATTTATAGTCATTTTCAAAACAATGAAAGGCTATATGGGTTGTTTTGTCCCTTAGGGCTTGAGTGGAAATTATCATTTTTGATTTTGTTCTTGTTTCTTATATTGGTCTTAGTTCTGAGCATCATTTTAAAATTTTGGATTAAACACTTTCAACTAGGCATGGTTATTTTGTCTATTGGGATATTTCTTTTAATATTGGTGTTTTGTTATACTTAAGTTATTTATTGGAACCCTGTTGGGTATCAAAGTTCATTTGAGATTTGAATTTGTGTATAAATGTCTCCTCTTGTACGGTGCATAATATTTTGATGTTTTTATTATGCTAAAGTATTGTTTTAATAAGAAATGGTGGGTTGTCTATGTATAAACATTTATTTTGAAAATAATTGTTGAGTTACTTTTATCATTTCTTAGGACTATTTAGCTATAAGTAATTTTGGTGTATTCATTTAAACAAATTGGAATTTGTGAGTATTGGAGTCTTAATTACTACTTGATTAATTTGGGAACTTAAGCTGGTTGATGGTATTAGAATGGTTGTAAGAGTGATGTTAAATTATTTTCTTGGCTTAAATTTTAAACATCTTTTTGTATGTCTTGCCTAGGATTTCATTGAAGGAGGCATTGAAAGTTTTTTGTTAATTGGAATTTCTTGAGTGGAGAGATATTATTTGTAGGAGGTAAATTTAATTAATTTCATGATTATCCTTATTGACTCTTGGGATTAATATTAGTAATATTTATTTATTGAATTCCTCATTATAGATTGTTTACTTGAAATGACTCCTTTTGAGATTGGGCATGAGGATTTTCCCTTCTAGGAGTATTCATTTTTGGGATTCCATTGGTGATATATATATATATATATATATATATATATATATATATATATATTTCAATTGATGTGAAGGCACTTATGTCCTCATTGTATATTTGCAAGATGATTGAGTAGGTGAAGAATGTATTAATCTCTTATTGGCTTTTATTAAACTAATCTTTCAGTTCTTATTACATTTTCAATATATATGGTTGCATGGTTGCATTTGGTAATGAGTATAATATATGTCATCAGGGTATGTTATAAATAGTTGAAATAGTGTAGGACCACATTCAATCATTATATTGTGTCCATTCCTTTCTTAAATACATTTCTAGTATATTTGGGTTGTTAAAATTTTAGTGTTAATTGTATCATTTGGTGTAAAAGCTTATGGTAACTATTTTAGCATCTTAACTATTGTATTGAACATAGATAGTTCCTTTTCTATTTATAAATATATGTTATTTTTATGAAGATTGTATTAGGACTGTGTGTTATATAATAATGGATAAATATTATTAATTTAGTCTCTTGCATTATTGTGGACCTAGTCAATGTTTGAATTTGACTTCAGGATTAACTACTAAGTTTTGTTTAATTTGTGAAGCATGCAAAACAATATTAATGTAAGTAATCTAGGTTTCCTTTTTTTACCCAATGTTTGTTTAATATAAGTCATGATTAATACCTACAACTTATTCATTATTTTTAATGTAAATTTGTATTTCTAAAGCAATTTGATGGAGTGGATTAATGTTGATTTTAAGTAAAATTTTAACTATTAGTATAATGTCTATCATAGATCTTATAGTATTAAGTTCCATGTTAGATGATGATTCTAATTTTGTGTGACTGTATTGGGTTATCATTAGTCATTATTCAAGTTATAGACTATGTAATATGGTTCTTGAGTTATATAAAATTAGGTGAGTATGTTTTTTTATTATTACAATTACTTTTGGTTCATGAATTACCCTGTTTCAATTTGGCTCTGCATAGTTAAAATATCAAGAGAATGGAAATTATGACTTGTTATTTGATTGTTTGAATGTGAGCTAAATAGACTATAACAATCATGTTCTAATTCCATATGAATTTATTTGATGGATAATTGGCCTATTATCAAAATATCTAAGTAGATAATAATGTTACCATTAACATTGTAATAGTTAGAAAATGCAATAAGGTTCCTATTATTATTAATTAATGTTTGCATAAAATTGTTCTACATTATGGTGATAATAGATAATGGTTTTGTTTTATAATACATGATATCATGAATGTATTATTAGGCCTTATGCAATTATAAAAAAATAATGCTAGTTATAAGCTTCTTGTTTAGTATTATTTTTAATTGGAAGGACTATTGTTAGGCTCTACTACTTGTGAATTCATTAAATATCCCCATGATATTAATATAAAAATGGATATAATGATCCCTTAAGGATATTAAATAAGGTAATTGGTAAATTAATCCCATTTTTACTTGTAATAAACTATATAGATTGATAATGTATAATTGAGATGTTATTTTAATTTAAATTAAGTCACGATAACAATGAGTCAGGAAATGCTAGATATTCTAAGGTAGAATATAAGCATGTTTGTTGAGGCATTTATTTTTGTTTCATGTAACCTTATCATAATATACTTAATAAAATTGTATTATTAAAGTGTGATCAAAGGATAAGCAAGCATAAAATAGAGGTTAGACCTCTATTTACTGATCGAGAAAATGGTTGACAACATTGAATGTGTGCATTAAATTTTAGATTTGTTGATTGCATAAATGCTAATAAGAGAGCCTATTATGGGGTAATTTCCATCTAATCAATGAATCAATAGGAGTTACATTTCATTTGGATGATAAATCAAATGAAAATATGTCTTATATCTAGTATATTAAACCTATACGACTATGGTGTAGTGATTCCCAAGTCCTAGTCTAGAACTGGTGGCCAAGAAGGATAACATAAAGACATGGATTATATTATGTGAAACTAAAAGGAAACTAAAGTGTTTTAAAAGCTTATATTGTATTACTTTTGGCAATAGTCTTTTAATCTTTTGATTACTAATTTTTAAATGTTGTAATTCTTGTCTATACATAGCTTAGTATGATGATTCTTTTGTTGAAATTTTAGGACATTGTACTCAAATGGTTTCTTATTGTTATTTTCAGATTTATATATTAAGTTGTGTGATGGGCTAGTTAATATTGGACAAAAAATTTATTCTTTCATATTATAATGTTGTCTATGTGGCCTAATTGAGGTTATTTCTTATTAATTGATCAGTCCCCCAAACATAAGCAAACTAACCTTTTCCTCCAATCATTGATTATACCCCTAGGTAAAATGGAATGCTTATTTAGGATTAAATACCCTTAAATGATCATATAAGGAAGACAACCAAATGGATATAATTTTGAGTGGATCAGTGTGGACCCACACACTGATGTACCCTAAACTATAAATTCTAGTGGCATCATCTACTTCTTTATATAACACTTTAATGATGTTTACCCCTAGATAAGAATCTGTACATTGAATTAAAAAAATAAAACAAATGTATCTAGGCATCCATAACTATGTAGCAAGCCATACATGTAATTATGTTCCTACTTTGATTTAAATAAATTCTAATAATAATATATTTTTTAATTTATTATTTGGGGATATGTCATAGGCGTGTGTGTAGAAATGATACAATGAGGAAGAAAAGAGGCAAGGATAAGGGGAATATTTAAACTAAAATAATTCAACCATTTAAGATAAAAATATCAATTTCATCCATCTAAAGCATACAAAAAGTGTGAGTGGAAAGGGAATAGAAAGGACATTACTTTAAATGTATTTAAAGATACAAAGAACCATTTTATTCACTACACTATAGATGAATATGCTGAAGTAAAATTTTGAAAGTTTCATCACAATAATGGTTCTAAGAATGATCCTAAGATTCCCGTGGCATATTTGAAGGAGAAAATAAAGTTGGATGTAGAGGATAATTTTAATTTTGATGACAACTTAGGTTGGATTACCACTAATGTGGCTAGTAAAGAAAGAGAGAGACTAAATGATAAATTTATTCCTAATTGAGATCCATATTGATAAAAATAAGTTAAACATAGTTATTGATGTTGGCTCATAGTCCAATTTGGTTTTAGATGAAGTTTTTAAGAAACTTGGTTTCAAACTCATGATTATCCTCATCTATATCCTTTGGATAAGGTAAAAAATGGTTTATATATGCAAGTGTAAACACCCTAATTTGGTCAAGGAACCACAAGTACTATGTATTTTATTTCTCTTTCACATGAATGTCTTAGTGATGATTATAGTCCTTATTCGTGTGGTCATTTTGAGTCTTTTAATCTTTCTTATGTCTCATTTTCCTTATTTTTATCACCCCTAATGGTCATGAGTCACCTTTTCCTAGTCAGAGGGGCCCCTATCCTATCTTCTTGGTTTTAGATTTGATTTAAGCCTTATAAAACTAGATTCACTTTTAGGATAGTAGCACCATATGGTTGTAGTGTATAATTATGGTTATAGTGTCTAACAGGCCTTTTCTCCCATGTTTAAGTCTTAACTGCTTTGTGATCCTTCTCTTATGTTTTTTATCCCTATTTTATGACTTATCAGCTAGTGAACAAGGTCTTATATTCAAAACAAATTTATTTATATATAAATATCCTCATAAGGAATTTTGCATCTAACACTTATTATTTTGGCACATAACACATAAAATCAATCAATAGTACTACTCAATACTCTACACACTACTCAATATTCACACCTAGACATTGCATGCTTGATCAAAGAAAGGCCTACGCAAAAGTCAATTTAGCATACTATGAAATTTTATGGTGCACATTCCCTCAGGGAGAACTATATGCAATCTAAGACTCCTAGCATTGAGGTTAATGTAGGTAGTATCTAAAACAACAAGGGTTTTGCTCGACATGATCATAACATCCCATAACCTAGTTTTTCCTTTCTTTTTTACATATGATTTATTTATTTTTTCATGTGTATAGGTATTCATAGGGTTTTTGAAGAGATTTAATCAAAACAATGACACATGTGAGCACCTGAATGACATATAACCACTTATAGAAATGACTCTATGTGATAACATAGCAAACAAAAAATGTAGTGGTAAAATCATAGTTATAAAAATGTAGTATGACAAAAATATAATATGAAAAAATGTCATGAGGATAAAACACAGTGAGGAAAAAGCATATCGGTATTGGTATTGTCACAAAAATGTCATGAAGAGCATAATTGGCACATTTTAATGATTATCACATTGTTTATTTGTTTTCTAGTTAATTTTGGTGATACTAGTTAACATTTCATGGTGGAAAATAAATGCACCAAATTTACAATAAAAATAACAAAGGAAAATGTGATTTTGTGAGTTTGGACCTTTATTTGAAAGTTGTGTCATCTTCTATGTGAGTGTATTCTTTACTATGTTTTGTTTCTGGGATGTTTTATCCTTGATACATTTTTTCCTTACTACATTTTATCCTCACTATATTTTTCATTCTACATTTTTAACCACCATGTTTTTATCTACTAATTTTTTTATGGATGCCTATAGGACCTAAAAAACCTCCACAAATTCCATAAAAGTTTTAGATTGTCTCTAAAGGAAGGAGATTAGCACCAAAATTGGATACTAGTGCCACATGATGATATTATCCTGATATGGGCACTACTATCCAAAGTTATATTTTAGAAAATAGTTAGAATATGAAAGGTGTCTACCTATCTATCAAACCTATTTTAGTTCCCTAGTCCATGTAAAATCTATTTATCCCTAGATAAGTGCCTTTTCTCCTCTCACTTACTATTTTGGGGAAGTTTAGTTAAATCAATAATTTCCAATTTTCATTTCAAATTAACAACATACTTATCCCTTTAATTACATAGGATTGACACTAGTAAAACCCTAAAATGTTAAAAAAAATTGGTGAACTTGACTTACTTAAAATTTTGCTAAGAAAACCTAGTTTTACTTAGGGTTTACCTTCTCATAATTTTTGTGCATTAAATTAGGGTTACAAAATTTTATTTTTTAAATTTTTTGGAATAAGCTAACTAAGTTAATAAATCTTACATTAAGGTTTCATTTATTTAAAATAATTTAAATTTTTGCAACATAACCCTAATTCAAAACCTTATATCCACATACTAGGTCCCTATAGATATAAATACTAGTAATTAGGGTTTTCATTACAAATCCTATTTTTTATTACACATTTTGTTCAAAATTTATCAAATTGTATATATATGTATGTTAGATTATATTATACCTCTTGTGTGTTTATTATTCCTTTTTTACATTATCTTCTTTATCAAGTTTACAATGGCATCTAAAAAGTCTTCTACCCCTCACCTAATTGATCAAATTTTGAATTTCTCTCATCATTATAACAATGAATGGACTAACTTTTAAGATTATACCTTAGAGCATAATATTGAATTCATTTATAATGATGATGATTATTATTATTATTATAATGATGGATATGAGGATTACTATGATCATGAAAATGAAAATGAAAATGAACATGAGAATATATTAAATACATCTTCTTATCTTTCCTCTCACTCTTCTCTTTATAGATCAGAAATCCAAGAGTGATTAGTAAATGTTAGTAAACAAATGAAAAACACATTAAAAATATAACTTTTCAAGTCTAATCCCTAGGTTGAACTATATTATTAACAAGCAATAAATGTACAATAGAAGATAAAATAAATTCGTATACCTCCTTAGAATATTTTATTTAAAATCAATTTATAAATGTTGAGCTCAAATTATTAATCTAAAAGTCTTTAGAAATGCTAGTTCCTTTTGGAAAGCATGATGATAATGATGACAATGTTGAGAAAATTTGAAGCTCTTATAATTATTCTTGTATAGTAAGTTTAGAATAGATAAGCTTGTCTAAATTGGAGGAAGAACCTCTAATTTATAGACTTTTAAAATGAATGTGGACCATCCATATTAAGATGAGAATCAAGGGATGAAAATAAAATATATTTTTTAATTCAAAATGGGAATCTTTAATTAAAAATTGGAGTGGAGAACATGTGGGACTCATAAATGAATATAAAATTCATTTGGGAGGAAGATATAATATAAAAATGGTAAGTGGGTTCAGTGAAAACTGAGGTGGATTATTAAATTAGAAATATGAGGAAGATAATATTATAAAATTTCAATGATGGGGGACAGGTATGGCCTATGACATCTTTGAAATTTAGAAAGGGAAATGGAGTGGAACCTAACCTCATGAGATGATGATAATTAGTTTTTTGGATTTATATAAATTGTGAATATTCAAAATCTAAGGAATTTTTTATTAAGGAAGGATTAATTAATTAATTTTAATTAATTAAATTGATAAAGATATGAATATTAAACAATGAATAGTGATGATGAATTATAATTAGAGAAAAATAGGGATGATTAAGATCAACATAAAGTGTCTGATTTTAAGTGTCTACATTTTGTGCATGTTTGAGAAGTCATTATGAGACACAACTGAAGTAATGAATTTCAAAGGAATGAAAAAGTATTTAAAATTGTTTAATTGGTTTTTCATTTTATTTTTAAATTAAATGTTACTAAAAACTTGAAATAAGACAAGGTTTCTAAAGAATACATGTAGATTGGAAGATGTTGCACACTGCTTTGAATCTAGTGATAGTGAGAACTCCTTTTTGGATGGGAAGGCTAACCTGTACACATGTGAATACTTGATAAAAGAGATTAATAAAAGAGATGGGTATAATTCCTGATTTGAGATCAATTCTAAGAAGTGGTACACTTCTTTAGAAGGATGTCAGTCCACTATTTATACAATTAAGTGAATAAAAAACATAAAAAATTAAAAATAGATAAATGATATGATAACAATGTTAATTAAGATTTTATTCCTTGATTAATTCAATAATGTAAATGAATAATTATTCCCAATAAGTAGAATCAAAATCTATATAATCTTGAATAACAATTAATTATTCTTTAGTGGCTTCATGAGAGGGTGAATAAATGATGGCATAGAAGGCTAGCTCAAAGGCTATATCACTTTAATCTGCAAACAAAGGTTGGGAAACTATGGGGAGATCAATTATACTAGTCATGTCATAAATTAAACTAGGTAGAGTCATCTATAAGCAAAAGGTCATGTTTAAATAATAGTAATCAATAAAAGGATTGCCAATAGAGGTTTATGATAAGGTCTTATATCTTGTGTATTAAACATAACAAATCAATGCTGATCCTGACAAGATCAATGTTGATCAATAGAATTGATGCCAATTTAGAATGAATTGATGTCAATTCTCTTATGGTTGAGTTTAATAAAACAAAGACTGAAATGAGAAAGATTTGCTAATAGGGGTTGATAAATAGATACAGAGAGATGTTAATAATATTTTAATGACCAAATAGATGGATAAATGAATCATGATTTAAAATATAATATGATACTTAGCTTTGATCAGCTTGTGAGCAGAATGAAACTCTTCAATCAGTGTAGGTAGTAGCTTAAGTTACACAAAGGATGTGGTTGCAACAAAAATCTAGAAAATTATCATTAAGAACATCATGAAATCTCTATGAATACTAAAAACAATTCAAGGCTCTCAATTTTCTAGTCTAGAATGCAAAAGTAGGTTATATATATATATATATATATATATATATATATATATATATATATATATATATATGGATCGATGCTAATATAGAGAATCAGTGATGATTCACCTAAAATAGAGCCTTTATTTCAACTGTGGGTGAGAATAGCTTGAAAATGGGTGGATTGGTTGCTAACAATTCCATACATGAATAAAATCATTATGGGAGTATATTCTTAGGTTATAAATGGATTAGGAGGTTGAGAGGGGTAAAAAGGTAAAAGTAAAGGCTATTTAATGAGCTAGTAAATGGTAAATAATCTAAACCTTAGGATATAATTTATTTAGGGAATTTTAAATAAGTAGGACCTATGACACCTAATTAGTCATCCCTAGGGGTATGAAATTATAGTGTCTATATTTTCCCCTTTTTGTGGAGTGGTATGGAATATGTGCTATGAGGACAAAAACTATGAAAGGTCCACTACCCCAGGTTTATGTGAGGAGATATCCCCCCTCAAACTGGGAGCTAATGGAGGATAAGGAGTAGGTAATGGGTTTGAAAAATGAAATAATGAATGGGATGAATAAATAATAGATAGGCTCTAATAAACATAGATGTGTAACATGAAGCATATGTTTTTCATTAGAAGGATGGAAGATAATATAGGTAGAGATACCCCAAATCAAATCCTACAATCAGAGGCCAAAATTATGAATGGGTGGGATTAATGAAGGCTAAAAAGAGAAAAAGTGAGAAAAAGTGCATGCCTTACATAGGCTATGAGACCATCAATGGGTCAAAATCCACAAACCTAAAATGGTATAGGTTGAATAATAGGGTAGATGGGGCAAAGAACTAAGATAAAGCTAAGGACTAGTGCTAGATGTATATGAAATTATAATTAGTGCAAAAAGTAGACAAATCAACACAAATGCAAAATGAATTAGTAATGATCAACCCAAATGACACCAATCCAAAATGGATTGGTGCCCATCTAAAGTTAGATATATAAGCAAGTCTAACATAGAAAGGTCTTATTTTGTATTTTTGAAGTCTAAATGATGCTTGAGAGATAAAATGATGAAAGTACTAAAAAATGAGATGGAGGCTAGCAAAAATGGATCATGATGTTGATGACACTCATAGGATGAGGTAGGTTGATTATTTTAGTAATTTTTTGTGAGTTTTTATGAAGTTTTTTAAAAAATTAGGATATTTGGGGCTAGGGTTAGGCTAGGTTATAGGGAGATGGCACTGTGGAATCAATATCAATTCCCTAATGAGTTAGTAATGATTCATAGGGAATTAGAATTATTTTAACAAAATGTTTTTGATCAATGTAGAACATCACTGATCCATAAGGGATCAACGTTGATTCACATAAAAATAGGAAGAGCTTAGAAAATGTCTAGGGTTTAGGATAAGTTATATTATTTAGGATATTTTAGGCTTATAGGGAATGTTGGTGATAGGTACAGGGGCTACTATGATTGTAGGATCGAGTTCCTCCCTTAATAGAGTGATTACAAGTGTCATTCAATGATGATGACTACACACCATCTAGAAGCTTTAGGCTTAGGAAGGGTGTATCACTACCAATGCATCCATCAAGATACATAATTATTGGTGGTGTTAGTAGAATGGTGGGATGTCATAATTGGGACCTTTTGGCTACTGACTATTGAGATGACCATCATTAAAGAGGACATCTACTAGATATTATAACTTCTAGTATGGGGAGCACTAATAGTACCAGTAGATGAGCAGGGTTAAGGCATAGATTTGAGGTACCTATATGATGATGATGATGTAGAGGGGATAAATTTTATTGATGGGGGATTTATTTTCAAGCCTCTTTACAAATCTGACATAGTGGGGAGAGGCATGATGACTATGATGATACTGGTGATCTCATGATATGCACTCTCAAACTCAAGGGGAGGGACATTTCCATGGAGCTTTATTATTGTTGTTATAGACATGTTGGAGCATCAAACCATGCTTATATGGGAATCTACCTTACTAGTGAATATTTACAAGGGTTTATGGAGTTAGAAGACCTAAACATGTGAAGAATTAGATGTTATAGTCATAATATAGTTTTGGGCTTATGATCACATCAGGATAGTGCAACCTATTGGTACCCTATGGATACAATGGTATGAGACAGACTACAACATAGCCTTCTTATGGTAGAAGGCTGATATGGCACAAGGAATAATAGATGGAGTTATTAGAGAGTTGTACTATTATAGGGGAGTTTTAGATGGTTTGAGGGCTATAGACATCATCTAGAGGCCTTATTTATGATTTTTTGAGTGAATTCAAGTGCAGGAAAAGCTGATAGGGGTATGGAGGGAGTAGTGGGTTACAGGGAAGAGGATTGATTACTATGAGTGCCTTCATTCTAGCTGAGTGTGATGGTAGTTCTAACTAGTGTAGGATATACCCTAAGCCCTACATGTATATACGTGGAATGAGATAGATCAAGAGTTATTAGGATCAGTGATAAGAGATGTCCTAGTAGAGGAGGATTAGGTATAAATAAGGGATAAAATGGAGGCTATACGGTGAAATCCCACATATATATCTTGATGGGTTGAGCAGTGGGTAACATAGCAAGATAGGGTGGTGAGGCACATCAAGGAAGAGGGGATGAGGAGATGGAAGAGGTAGAGGATAATTATGAGGAGATAAAGGAGGAGATAGGTGAAGAGATGGGAGATGAGGTAGTTTAGGGATTGGATGGGGGTAGAGAAGAGGAGATAGAGGAGGAAAAAATAGATGTTGGAGTGTTGATTATGGAAAGAGATACACTGAGGGAGCAGTGTACCATTTTATAGGGATAGTTAGTTGCAATGTAGGGGGTATTGACTATTGTGTAGACAGAGTGGGATACAATGTAGAATTGACTAGATAATTTAAAAGTGGGGTTTGACTCATTATAGCTAAGTCATGATATGGTGGAGGAGTAAGATAGGTATAGGGTGGAGATGGATACCCTAAGGAGGATGGAAGAGGAGAGAGAGTCCTTAGTATAGGTGATTAGAGAGGTGGTAGGGCCTAGTATGAGATTAATGGGGACTATGATCATTGAGTGGTATAGGGAGCTGGTAGTGGAGATGAGATACTAAGAATAGATCATTCTAGATAAGCTTCAAGAAACTCCATGCTATGTGACTTATATAGCTAGATAGGCCAGGTCGTCTAGGCACACGTACACAGACTTAGTCATTATGTAGAGTGTCACTCGAAGGAGAGATAAGGATAGAGATGGGGGTGGAGATCTACTGAGTATTCATATGAGTATATTAGTGTTCACTTAGTAAATCCATATATATATATATATACATATATATATATATATATATACATATATATGTATATATATATTTGTGTGTATATACATATATATATACACATATGTATATATATATATATATATATATGTATATACATATATATGTATAATATACATATATATGTATATATATACATATACATATACATATACATACATACATATACATATATATATGTATAAGTATTTGTATGTATGTATATGTGTATATATATATACATATATATGTATATACATACATACATACATACATACATACATATATATATATATATATATATATATATATATATATGTATGTATATATATATATATACATACATACATACATACATGTGTGTGTGTGTGTGTGTGTGCGCGCGCGCGCGCACTTGTGTGCGTGTGCGTGTGTGTGTGTGCACTTGTACTGGCCAGAGAGCCATGGACATATATATAAACACTTTGATGTACATTGATCTTTTGATATATATTTCATGTTTATGGATTATGTTATTATTTATAGATGTAAGCATATGGATATCATGGATTATTATGTTATTATAGATGTCATGGAGTATTATGCTTTATAGTTTGTTTAGAGCTACACATTGTTTTTACGAATTATGGATAGATTATGGATTTATATGCTATGTGATTAGATTATGGGTTTTTACATGTGATGGATTTATATTATGGATTATATTAGATTCCTATGATTATGAATTTTAATGTGATGTAATTAGATGATCTGAATATGGAGTTAAATGAATGTATTATGGATTATGCTTATATTATTGATTGTTTATGGATTATGGATATGGATGTAATTTTGATGTATAGATTAATGTTTTATGATAACAATTGATATGACTTATATTGATTAGTTATAGATTATGGTTGTATATTTGATTATCTAATTATGGATTTGTAAATTTTATGTATGGATTATGGATTTAAATTTTTGTAAATTATGATTTGGATTTATGATGATGGATGATAAATAATGTTTATGGATCATGATTTAATGATTATGGATTATGATTAATGGTTATGGATTATGATTTTGATGGATACAAATTATAACTTAATGATTTGTATGTTGAGTATTTATTAATATAGGTGGATAGTTTTATAATTAATTTTATAAAATATTTAATTCTCATTTATTGGCTTGTACCATGACCCAAAAAATTATTTAAAAATGATGCATATGTGTCCTTAACCCACTGCTAATAATAACCCTAACTTTAGGTCAAATAAGTTCAAGCTCTTAGTGACTTGTTTTTAGGATGTGATAAAAATGGACTCTAATAAGAAAATGTTTCCATCTTACATACCTACATCTAAGGGTTAACCTAAAATCCTTGTGTACTAATCCAGTAGACTGATCAATGTGGAAAGTCTACTAAATTAAAGAAAATCGATCAATTTGGGAAGCTTTTTAGGGATACTTTATGAATCATAGCCATCCTTTGAAGGAGTGGTCTATATTTTGAGATGCTTTTTAAAATATTTATCCTTTGAGGGAGTAGTATATTCATATTGATTTTATTTATTTTTAGATGCTTTACTTTTGATTTTGATCCCAATGCTATTTTTTTATGGATTATCTTTGGGTATCCTAAGATAATTTGCCAAAGCTTTGATATAAAAGATAAAACACTTATTCTCAAAATGAATTTTTTGATAGGGAGGGAATTCAAGGAATAATTATTTGGATCTCCTTCCTATTATAGATGAATCAATGGGCAATGTTGTCGAATAATCACATGTATTTATATATAATTATTTGGTATAAGATTAATAGGGATATGAAATCTAGAGACTAAACTAGGTATACCAAAGGTAATTAAGATATATTAATATTATAAAGGACACATATGAAATGTATTAAGGGGCTCAAACTATAATTTTACATATAAGAGAGGTTAAGCAGTATGCCCCAAATCCGTACTTATAAGTGATGATATATGGTCTAAGCCAATTTAGAGAAAATTTTCCCCTTTTTCTATTTTACATATTAGTTACATGTTAATTTTTATTTTAAGACAAGGTCACCAATATTAAAATCATGTTATTTTAAATGTTTATTATAGGTGTGTTTGATTCATTCTTGATATACATGTACATGGTCAAGGGAAGCCTATTGTACCATAGACTACAAGAGATATGTAAAGGGAAGGAATATAAACCTTAAGAGAGAGTAAAATTTTAGACCATAGACTAGGAAGAAATGGGTAGAGCCTATAGGGGTTTGAACACTAGTTTGATAAGCCCATACGGCATAGGGAACATGCAAATGTTAATTATTTCCTACTTAATTAATGACTTTGGTTGGGATTTTGACTAGAGTTTTATTGGATGCCTCAACCTATCCATTAGCCTAAGGATATTAAGGTGAGGAAAAGATGAGATTAATGCTAAAATAATCATAGATATCTTTAACATTTTTCTTTTTAAAAGATTTTATGTTATCTATGATGATCTTACAAGGGATGTCAAAGTGACAAATGATATGTTGATAAATGAATTCAATGATTTTATCTCCTTTAGTCAAGATAAGGAGGATAGCCTCCACCCACTTAGTAAAATACTTAGGGATAGTGATGATAAACCTATGACACTTTGATGATTTAAGATTTATTTGACCTATAATATCAAGCCCCCATTGGGAGAAAGGCCAAAATTCCTAAACTAGATATAAAGATTGGTTAGGGATATGGGATGAATTAGCATGTTATTGACATTTGACACACTTCTTAATGTACTCACAATAATCTTGATTTCAATTGGGCCAATAATAGTCCAATCATAAGATTCATTTAGTGATGGTGTGGTCATTAAAGTGTCCTCTACATGATCCATCATGAGCTTCTTTGATAGCAAGGGTAGCCTCATGATTTTTAAGATAATGAAGAATAATTCCATAGAAAATATGCTTATAAATGACACCCCTAGTATGACAAAATAGGTGACACAATGTTGAAAGGCTCACTTATCATTTCTAGATAGATCTAAAGGAGTAATCTCCCTAGATAAATAATCATATATCTATGAATACCAGAGATCTTATGGATTTTCCTCCATACTTTGGTTGGATAGAAGGTTAGTTTTGGTTATAAAAAAAGGTTGATCAATCCTATTAATGAATACAAAAAACTTTGACACCTGAGATGAGGATGGGATAAAATAGGCCAGAGAAGCCATAATATCTATAAATTTGTTAGTTGATCAAGGAGTTGCTTGGATAGCGTAATGCTCAAAGGTGGATAACAATTGATTAGCTAAGATTTTATACTTATGAATAATATCATTCTTACACTAATATATGCCCTTAATTTGATTAACCATGAGTTGGGAATCACCATAGATATCGAGCATTTGAATACCCAAAGCTAAGGTGATTTAGAGACCTATGATTAAAGCCTCATATTTTTCCATATTATTAGTACAGTCAAAATCAAGTTTAAATAATAGAGGGATAGGAATCCCCCAAGAGGAATTAGGATAATTTCAGATCCCCCACCATACTCACATTTTGATCCATCAAAGAAAAGTGTCATTTGATATTACAGATTTTGTTGAGATGTGGAGGCTATAGATTTATCTGGGAGTTCATAGTTAACCAGTTGATTATCAAAAAGAGGCACCTCAGCAAGACGATAAAAAATGATTTGACCTTTAACCAACTTTTAATGGATAAAATCTAGATCAAATTCTACCAAAATCATAAGCCGCTTGGCAATCCATTGATTTTGATAAGGCTTGGAGTACATAAACTTTAAGGGATCAATGTTTGTGACAATGCAAGTTTTATGATTGAGGAGATAATGTCATATCTTAGTAGTGATGAAGACTAGATCTAGGCACAAGTTTTTATTATGATAATAACATGTCTCATATTCAACAAGTGTGTGACTGATATAGTACATCACCTATTATTTGTGTTGCTCATCATGATGGGTCAACGTATCTCCAAGGGCATGGTCAATAGTGGAAATATATAATAAGAATGGTTGTCCTTATTTTGGAGGAGTGAGAATTAGAAATGAAAGAAGGTAGCCCTTAAGAGCTTCAAAAGCCTCTTGATAAAAATAATCCCACTTAAAGAAGATATCCTTCCTTAAAAGGTGATGGAATGGTTGATAATGATTAGATAATTGGGAGATAAAATGATGGATAGATTGTAGTTTACCTTGAAAACTATAGATCTATTTTAGATTGTATGGAGGTAGAATTTCTAAGATGGATTTTAGTTTGGTAGGGTTAAATTATATCCCATGAATGGAGATAATAAATCTTAGGAACTTACCAATCAATACTTTGAAAATACATTTCTTAGAATTTAGACAGGTATGAAATTAGATTAAGTAGTCAAAAATAACCTTTAAGATGGAAAGGTGATGTTTTTATAAATTTAATTTACCAAGGAGGTCATCTACATAACCCTCCATAATCTTATGGATAATATCATGGAAAATGTAGGTCATGGCTCTTTGATATGTAAATCTTTCATTCTTTAGTTTGAAATGCATTATGTGAAAGTATAAGGTCCCCTAAGGAGTAATAAATGAGGTCTTATGTTAGTATTCTAGTGTGATAAGGATCTAATTATATCCTACAAAACCATCCATTAGCAACAACATTTCATGTCCAATAGCTAGGTCCACTAACTAGTCGATATTAGGGAGAGGGAAATAATCCTTTGAACAAGTGAGATTAAGGTCTTGAAAGTCAATACAAAGGTGAATTCCCCTATAGGCTTCATTATAGGGATAATGTTAGATACCCACTAAGGTTAATCAATAGGTTAGATAAAGTTAATGGATAGGAGGCATTATAACTCTTCTTTGACCAAGAACACAACATGAGGATGCATCTTCCTAAGATTTTACTTGAAATTCTTAGTGTCAGGGAATGTAAAAATGTTATGGATGATGATGGTAGGATCGATACCAATCATATTGATATAAGATCAAGTAAATGCTACATTTTTCTCCATTATAAATGCCATGAAATCTTGATATTCTTGGAAATCTAAGGATTTATTGACCTTAAAGATATGCAGAATACATTTCTTAGAATTTAGACAGGTATGAAATTAGATTAAGTAGTCAAAAATAACCTTTAAGATGGAAAGGTGATGTTTTTATAATTTTAATTTACCAAGGAGGTCATCTATATAACCCTCCATAATCTTATGGATAATATCATGGAAAATGTAGGTCATGGATCTTTGATATGTAACTCCTACATTCTTTAGCCTGAAATGCATTATGTGAAAGTATAGGGTCCCCTAAGGAGTAATAAATGAGGTCTTATGTTAGTATTATAGTGTGATAAGGATCTAATTATATCCAACAAAATCAACCATTAGCAACAACATTTCATGTCCAATAGCTAGGTCCACTAACTAGTAGATATTAGGGAGAGGGAAATAATCCTTTGAACAAGTGAGATTAAGGTCTTGAAAGTCAGTACAAAGGTGAATCCCCCTATAGGCTTCATTATAGGGATAATGATGGATACCCACTGAGGTTTTATATTATGGTAAAAGCAGGTTTTGAAGGGACCCCGAAACCCTGTACAATAAAGAAAGATAAACCTTAAATCCCAATGAAGTTTCAAAAAAACCCCAAAACAGGTACGAACCAAACTAGGTTAAATAGAAACCAGTAAACAATAGAACAAACCATATGTAACCGCCGACACTACACAAAACGGACCGTCACCAGACTGGATCAGCATCTTACAACCTCCAAACAAAGAGGTTAATTCAAAATTAATTTTTAATTTTTATTTAACCTTTTACACAAACGAAGATTCATATCTAGAGGGGGGACCACAGGCTTAGATTTCTTCCTCTTAACAGCTGTCCATCCATCCTCTACCTTTGCTACCTCAGTCATCCATTCCTCAGAATATGATGGTCCGTTAAGCCCAAGGGATACAGATGATTCATCAAAATCCTTATGAATACCATCCACTTTCTGGCTCCTAGGTAGTTCCTCCAAAATAGGGGGAGAAACCAAAGCCTCCACAATAACTGGCTTTGAAAGATCATTATTCCCATTCACCACAGGACCAACTAAGGAATCTTTCACCGGAGACTCCTCCTCAATCATCGGCTCAGAATGGATGCTATCTTCATTCTCAGAATCTGCCAAATCTTCCATAGGTTGTATAGCTATGTAATGTTCCGAGGAAGCCTTAGACCACCAAGAAGGTGGTCGTCTGGACTTTGAATTCCCAGCCAAACAACGAGCAGCCATATGACCCATCAGGTGACATTTTCTGCACCAAAAAGGTATGCCCTCAAAATCCAACATTTGTGTCCAAGTTCCCCTTGGGGAGTCCACACAAATCACCTCTGGTAGGCCCTTTGAAACATCCACTTCAACCATAAAATGTGCACAGGTCGAATGGTGACACCAACCGAAGTATTTTTATCCACAGACAAAAAATCTCCTATAGCATTCCCGATGGTTTCAAAAACTGATTCATGCCATAGATGTATTGGAAGATTTGGGAGCTGAACCCAGATCGGAAACTTGTTAAAGGTTTTCGTAAGTGGATTAAAATCCTTATGCCACCATTTGGCCATGAGAGGAAATTTACCCTGCCATAAGAAATCACTATTGCTCAAGATTATCCTTCTGTCCTCAGGGCATTGGAAGACAACAATAAAGAAACCTTTTACACATGGGAAGATTTCAACATGGTCTTCAATAAGTGGCAGCCAATTCTTGGATATCCAGTCGTGTAGATCAGCCAGAGAGGGCCAAAATCCTTGAAAACAAAAAATAGCAGCTTGGGATTAAAAAATTTCTACCCTTTCAAAGATTCTGTCTACTATTTCAGGATCTAAATTTACCCTTGTGGGTTTTAGATCACTTACAGGCGGTGCATAGGATGGCCTAGATGATGCACGAGGCACAGCTTTATGTAGATTCACTTCAAATGCTGCCACATCTGCATATGTTCTTCCCCCTGCATCTAACCCTGATCCAGGAGCGTGGGCAAAATGCTCAGCCATAATCTTTCCTCCACCCACCGGAGAAGTCTCTTTAGGGGCATTCAGCTCCCTCCCCTTGCAAGCTGACAACACCTCGTCTGATTTAGCAGCCGTAGCTACTTCGACCACCTGTCTGTCATTACCCATTTTCAAATTTTCTGAGCGCGCGCGCATGGGAGACAGCATTGGCTCTAACGACATTATATACCCACTGAGGTTAATCAATAGGTTAGATAAAGTTAATGGATATGAGGAATTATAACTCTTCTTTGACCAAGAACACAACATGAGGATGCATCTTTCTAAGATTTTACTTGAAATTCTTAGTGTCAGGGAATGTAAAAATGTTATGGATGATGATGGTAGGATCGATACCAATCATATTGATATAATATCAAGTAAATGACACATTTTTCTCCATTAAAAATGCCACAAAATCTTGATATTCTTGGAAATCTACAGATTTATTAACCTTAAAGATGTGCAAAATTTATAGGGAACCTACGCTAATGTCAATGATGGCATCATTTAAGAGACTAAAAGTTTTTGACTGAAGGGATTTATGTAGATAGGATTTATCATTGCCTAAATGAGTTAAGATGGGCTCATCATCTTAGAACTAAAAAATAGGGATGGTAGAAGAATCTTTCCCTATCATGTCTGGGTAGGATAGAGGAATGGTTCAAACCTCACAATCACATTGATAAATGAGAGGATCTACTGAAATGCCATTGACTAAAAAAATTTAGGTGGAATGGATACAATGCTATTAGTCGAGGAAGGGGTTTAAGATGGTGAGGATGGTTTATCCTCTTTAGGGATAGGGGAATAGTAATCTTTGGGGAGGATTTGGGATTTTTATTGAAGCCAAAGCCATGTTTCTCATGGGGTTTTATAAACTCCCCCAATATAACTTCATGTAGGCCTTGTTCTTAATGTCCCATACTGAAACCTTTCCAAGTGTACCATTATAAGTATGTTTATGTGAAACGGGGTTTATCGAGGAATGAAAATTTGGATGTAAATGGTTTAGCATGAGTTTGTTCAAAAAGGGATAAATAAGGCTAGTCCAATCCCCCATATATTAGATGGGTGTGAAGGAATGGTAGGCCAAAGGGAGTAGTTTCCCCTAGATTTGGATAATAAGTTGGTTGTTTATTAAGACATCCATATTATTATAGAGTAAGGAGGGTATGAAGTGTTAACAGCTAGTACTCTGTAATTAAAATATATTGAAAGGCAAAATCAATGGATTCCTTAACAAGTCTATATGTTAGGAATATTGTGTTATTGTATGCTTCATTAGATGAGGATGGGGTAGCACTTTGTAATGTAATTGGGACCTCATTGGGTTAAAGGTAAGTTTACAATTTTTTAAGGGATGGGGGTCATCTGGGATGTTGTGGATTTTCCCTTATGTTCAAATTTAATGTATCAATGCAATGTAGAGGGAACATTGTGCATAGAATAAATCCAAGGTCATCCTGAGAGAATGTTATACTACATTTCTCCTTCAATAACATAGAAAATTTTAGGGAGAACCTGTGTACCTACCTGAATGTGAAGAACCACCATTCCTAATGTAGGGGCAATGGTATCATTGAAGGCTCATAGAATGGTGGGTGATTTTGATACCACTGTCTTAGGGAAATACAATTGTTTAAATTCATGGGAAGAGATGATGTTTATACTAGCACTATTTTCTATCATAACTCTTTTAATTTGAGTTTGATATTTTGGGTAGTAATAAACAATGCAGGATCCTAATTGTCTAGCTATAAGGGTGGTATTTATGATTCATGAAATATTATAAATAAGGGTTTTTGAAACTATGCAATAAAATTTGACAATGGTTAGGGTTCATCTTCTTATACTTCTATGGCCTTTAAAGATTCTATCATGGATTTGTGGTGTTATGAGGAGTTCTAGATAATTTTGTATAAGGACACCTTGATTAGAAGTTGATTCAACTACTTTAGAACTGATATATATATATATATATATATATATATATATATATATATATGAGCTCTGAATCATTATTATTTTGTGCCTTTATTAAAATATAGACTTTAGGTTTGGGGGCACATGTAGTTGGATTATTTGTAGAAGGATTCAGTTCATTTGCAGTAGTTACTTTAGCTTTTTCATGATTATGGGTCTTATGACCCTATACTTAGGATCGTGTGTCTATATAAAATACATCTATCTATAATAAAGGGGGATTCATTGTGTTCTTAGAGTAATTTACAAGGAGAGATAGGTATTAGGCTCTTAGATGATTCATCCTCCTTTACAACTTGTTCTGATGCATTACTTCCTATAGTGGATATAACTCTAGGGGGATGGTAAGATCTAATTGTTTTATCAGGAGATCATCTTCATCTAACAAATTTTGGACTATGAAATTTAATGCATTATATATTTCTATGTCATGACCCACTATTGGATGGTATTCACACATCTTGTTTTCTCTATACCATGACAGTTTCTAATTATGAGGGTTGACAAGCTTTACGAGTGGTAGCATGATTAAGGAGGTCTGGATAAGATGATTAAGGATTTTAGAATAAGATCCTTTCAATGGGTCTTAACTCATATTTTCCATTCTTTGGGGCACTTTCAGGGAAGAGGTACATGACCTCAAACCTTGGTCTCTTGGACTAGTTATTTGGATGGTCCTTACTACAGGAACTTTATGTCTAGGGTAAGTCTTTACACCTAAACTTGGTGGGTAATAGGGATTTAATGGATTATGGATTGGTATGATCATAATTTGGATACTTTTTGTTATGGTATATGTGCTTTAGTGGTAGAGTTTATAATTTTATCTTTTAGTTTGGCTGAAGGATAGGGCCTTACTATAGATGTTCTTGTTCGAATAGGGGGTAATGGTGCTTTTACTTTTTTCATCTACTTAGGGGTTATGAGGATGTCCTATTTAGGGAGTTCAATCCTAATAAGAGGATGATGTAAATATTTTCCTCTTGGGGCTCTGATATTTTTGTTTCTGGTATCTACATCTTTTCCTTTGATCTCTCTATCATTTAATACTTCCCTAGTAGTGGGGGAAACTGATCTAGAGATAGTTAGAGGTAACATAATAATTTCCTTAGGAAGTAATAGACTATTGGGAAAAGGTATACTAGATGTAGGTATTGAAATAGTGTAAGGAATATTATGTGAATTTAGTATAATTTATAAGTAAACCTTCTCTTCAATAAGTTTTTCCTCTTTTAGGTTTTGAGTGTTTTTAGAATGGGTTCTTTTGGTGGATCCTAAACAATGAGATCTGGCTAATTAGAAGAAGTTTTTGAAATGTCTTTGCTTGGTTGTGATAGTTTGAATGTGTCTCCTATGAGTATATCATAGATAAGAAAACCATCAACTTCTTTATGTATAAGATGGTCATAGATGGTATTAATTATGCGAGTCTTGTGTTCTGATGTGGATCATGATTTAGTTTGTATAGAATTTGATGTGAAAGTGTGATTGGGAAATGGTTTCTTGAATATAACTATATATTGGTTTATATGCATTAGGATTATCTAATTAAAATTCCATCCAATGTATAATTTTTTTTATTAAGCCATTAAAATAACATCTATTGACATCATGGCCTATTACATGGTGAAAATTATAGAAGTCATTTTAAATAAACCAACTAGGTTTAAGATGAGATTCATTGAGAGGTCTTACTAGAGGGAGATCGACAAGTGAAGCCTTTAATAGTTTATCTAAAATAGATGCATAAGATTATCCTAAAGGGGTATATTATCATGGGGGAAAGTGTGTCAATGGATTTTGAGGCTATGCCTATGAGGTAGAGGGCTTAGATTCGTTTTTGGTTTGTGGTGGTATTGAATTTACAACTATGGCATTTGAAACCCCTTTAGTTTTATTCTTATTATTATTAGTCCCTTTGGAGGGCTCGTATTTAAAGTTTTTATTTCATAATTTAACATTACCTTCCACTAGGGCTCTAATTTCAAGCTTTTGGGCTATTGAAAAGGCCTCATTGAAAGTTTTAAAATATTATACCCATAATGTTGATGAGATGTTTTTGGCACATGCTCTCATAAATAACCCAATTAAATTAGGATGTGGTAGAGAGAAGGTGAGTTAATTGATTAAACTTCTCAATCTAGCCACAAAGTTAATGATAGACTCATCATTAAATTGTCACATGGCATAGAGGTCAGTAATGGTAACTTTTCTTGTTATATTGATGGAAAAGTGTTCTAAGAATATTTGAGATAGCTACCCAAATGAAAAGAGGGGATTTTATGGGATTGAGTTGTACCAATATAGAGAAGGTCCAACTAAAGACATAGGGAATATCCTAAGAAGAAGTGCATCATTATGCACTATGAGGTAACAAGCATGTAAAAACACTTGAAGATGTTGTGGGTATTCCTTATTTTGGAACTTTGTAAACTTAGGGAGTTCCCATTATGGAGGATAAGGCATGATAGGAACTATTGGGTTGATAGTTTAATTACAAATTTGTTCATAGGTGAGCATGTTATTCTACCCAGAGGTAGAGGATTATAAGTTAGCCATCATGTTCATGAGGATGCTCATGAGATTGAGTTGGGTGTTATGTTGAGGTATTCCTCTGAAAACTTTTTTCTATGGGATTTGGTACATAGGTAATTATGTAGAAAAAACCTAAGATAAGGGATAACCAACTGATGTGGTTATGATGGGTTGAGAAGTCACCACATATTATGGATCTTATAAATGGATGTATGTAGACTCAATAGATTATGTAGATGTTATGTACAAAGTGGTCAAGGGTACATAATCTTGAGGAGGCTGACTTATAGGGGCCTATTTTAATGGTTATGTTTGGGTATTTAAGGGCATACTAATTTGAATCAGTGGAAGGGTTGATGGGACTGATATGTATAGGTTCTAGAGTGATTTAGTAATAGATTAAGTATCTATAGGTTGAGGAGTAGTAACATTTTGAGTTTGAGTAGTGGTAAATGATGGAGCACTAGACATCATGGGAGGTGGGTTACTTAAGGGTTGTGTAGTAGTGGTGCCAAAACTAGTAGGAGGAGGATTATTGTGGTAAGATACCATAGTAATGGTAAATCCTTCACCCTCTTCCAAGGACATGTCTTATGGGTTTCTAAATAACTTCATATGGGGAGATAATGGGATACGTATGGTTCAGGAGCTAAGATAATGATTAAGTTCTATGTGATTGATATTTAGTATAGTGGCAAATTTAGGATCACCATAGATGTAATACTAAGGGATTTTGTATACACATAATATTTTTAACTTTTATTAGTTATTAACACTTTGTAACTTGTAGGAACCCATCAAGTCTCAATCTCTTTGAGTGCATGCCTTAATGGGTGCAACAAGAAAGGGGTGGGTAGACCATTGGTGTTTCTTAATATTTTTGTCCCTTTCACCACTTTCCATCTACAAACTCATCCCCTAAAACCATTTACCCTAACCTTATTCTTCTCATCTTTACCCATTTCAGTCATTTTCCATGCTTTATCCTCCTTATTCTTACCTTAACCCCATTTTAACTAGTTGACTATACTAGGTCGACTGGGTCGACCCTGTACTATTTAGGGACTTCTTTCATTTGGATTTTTATTAACCCTTTAGCTAACCTAGCTCAAGACCTAGTGATTTATCTCCTAAAAACATACAGGGTCAACTGGGTTGACCCTGTATAGCTACCTTTTCCAAGAGTATTTAAGGCAAGATATACCATATATACAAGTTCATTTCCAACCATTTGTAAGAAGGTAATAGAAGATGAATATGTGAAAACAAACACCTGATTATTGATCATTTTACTTGAGGAATAAAGCTTAGGGTTCCATACTTTCTTTGGAGATATGGATCTTGTCTTGTGGAGAAGTATTTTGGATGCATAGATAGGTTGTATAGCCTAGATTTGATTTGTCTTTATTATCCTTACATACCACAATAATATCTTGTGAAGCACCTTGGCTAATGGAGAAATTGAGGCTCCGTGGGTTCATCTTCAAGGTAAGTATTCCTAACTTTATTTCTCCTTTGTAAGAGTAGATAGATAGTTGTGCTTCTTTTTTCCATGTATTATGATTCCATATGTATTGACTTGAGTTTATGTCTTCTATACATGTTTAGTTTAGTTTGTTTTGTTTTTAACCCCCACTTTGTTCTACAAGCTTTGGTGAGTACTAGATTAGATTTACATTTTTGTTTATTAGAATAGAGTGAACATTAAAGCCAGGACTCTTTAGCATTGTTACATGATTATGTTAGATTGTAAGCTTTGTAACCCTTGATAGCATAGTGTATTGTGACAAGTGATCCCCTAATTAGGTCTAATGGATCCAAATATTGGTCATGATCCTATTTAACAAATGTATCCCCAATTGGAATTGTAGGTATGCTCTATATTATCTAAGCTAGGATTGATTTATAGACATGATGCATTTTTAATTGCATATATTCTAGTGAACCTAATGTGAACTACCCCTTACAAGATTTGTTCATATTATTTATTTTCTTTCATTATTTTTATCATATATTTTCCATACTAAAATGACTCTATCTACCTAGTATCTAAATTTTATGTGTAATTTTTTAGGTACAGGCTACCAGATCGATCCTATCAATCTAGTATAATTTTTCAAATTTCTAGACATCTAGTCTAGACTACTAGGTTGACCTAGTCAACCTTGTACTTTTTTATACATTATGTTTAGCATACTAGGTTAACCAAGTCAACCTTGTACATTTTTAGGCACTCAATTGCAAGTTTTTGTAAAGCTTTATCAAACCAATCAACCCAACTAGCAAAATTTACAAGCATATATCAAGGTTCTTGAATAGAAATATTCATTCTCTACACCTCTAATCCACCAAGGTTCCTTTCTATCTCTCTGTCTCTTTATTTAGTCTTTCCTTTCATAATTTTTAGTCTTTAAAACTAGCCTTGAAAATTCAACTAGATCGACCCTACCAACCCAGTTTTGTGTTCTATGTGCTAAAATCATGAGACATAAAGAAGTAGGATCTTCCAAAAAGAATGAGCACTACCTACATAGTTAAAATGAGTCACTTTTTGAGGTTAGATTAGGAGAATTAAGTGGGATGGGATAATTCTCCATATATGAATATGAATATGAGGGTTCAATTTTCTTTTGTGACTACTATCATGTCAAAACTATGTAGCTATAAAAAGCAAGAAATAGAAAGCACGTAAAATATTATTTTTAATTATCTCATTTTAAGTGAGGATAAAATGATGCACATGCTAAAGATGTTCTTAAAAAGTTTAATTTTTTTTAACTTTAAGGTGTGATAAAAGAAAAAGAGATGGATATTAAGGGTCCTAAGAAGTGTCAATCTAAGGATGGTTTCAGGTTTTGTTTTGGTGCTCAAGGATTTTTGTATTGGTATCAATACTTGGCTTGGTATTAGGGCCTACCCCCTCACTTCACACACCACAACATAAGAGTATTGAGTGCTTAGCTAAAGTATACTAATAGACCAAAGTTTATACTTAGCTAGAGCATTAAGTTAATTCTCCCTTTGGTGGTGAAATATAAGTGGGATTGCCAAGAATAAGGTTATTGTGATGTGATGAAATACCTATCATTACCTTTATGTCAAATGTTTTCATGAGTTTTTTATGAATGTGATTTGGTCTGTGTGTGATAAAAAGCAATAACTATGATAAATTCACCACCTAGATTATTTTATATGAGTAAACTAAGAAGGCAAAATGGATGCAAATTCTTTAACCTTTTAAAAAGGAAAAATGCAATTTTGATTTTCTTTGAATGAATTCAAAAAATAGAAGGAAGAGAAATTAAAAAATAAAAAAATGAATTTTAACAAGAAGAGTCAGATCTTAGGGGTCCCACCAGGAGTACTAGAATGTTTAAGTAGTTTTTCAATTTTTTTTAAATTAATTGGAAGACATTATGTACCACTTTGAATCCATCAATAGTGAAAACTCCTTTTTAGTTGGAAAGGCTAACCCACACACATGTGAATAGTTGATAAAATAGATTAATAAAAGAGATGGTTAGACTGCTTAATCTGAGATCAATTCTAGGAAGTGGTACACTTCTTTAGAAGGATGTCAATCCACTATTTATGCAATTAAGAAAATAAAAAGCATAAAAAATTAAAAATAGTTAAATGATATGAAAATAATGCTAATTAAGATTTTCTTCCTTAATCAATTCAGTAATGTAAATAAAACATTCTTCTCAATAAGTAGAAGCAAAATCTATATCATCTTGAATAACAGTTAATGATTCTTTAGTGGCTTCATGAGAGGGTGAATAAATGATGACATAGAGGGCTAGCTCAGAGTATATATCACTTTGATCCAAAAATAAATGTTGGGAAACTATGGGGAGATCAATGATACTAGTCACATCATAAACTAAATTAGGTAGAGTCATCTACAAGAAAAAGGTCATGTTCAAACACCAGTAATCAATAAAAGGATTGTAAATAAATGATTATGATAAGGTCTTAGATCTTATATATTAAACATAGCATATTGATGTCAATCATGATATTATTAATACCAATCAATAGATTCAGTACTGATTTAGGATGAATCAGTATCTATTCTCTCATTTGGCTGAGTTTAATAAAATAGAGACTGAAATGAGATAGATTTTATAATGAGGGTCAATAAACATATACATAGAGTTATTAATAGTATTTTAATGATTAAATAGATGGATAAATAAATATTGATTTAAAATATAATGATAAAATAGAATATAATAATTACCTTTGATCATCTTGTGAGTAGAATGAAATTCTTCTATAGGTGCAGGTAGGAGTTCAAGTTGCATAAAAGATGTATTTGTAATGAAAATCTACTAGAGTGTCATTAGGAACATCATGAAATCTCTAGGAATAAAATAATTCAAGGCTCTCAATTTTCTAGTCTAGAATGAAAATGTAGGCTACATATTTATGGATTGATGTTGATCTAAAGAATCATTGTCGGTCATGGGTGAATCATCATTGATTCACCCAAAATAAGGCCTTTATTTTAACCCCAAGTGAGAATAGCTTGGAAATGGGTGGATTTTTTGCTAATGACTCCATATGGGAATAAAATGGTTATAGGGGTATATTATTAGGTTATAGATGGATTAGGAGGTTGGGATGGGTAAAAAGGTAAAAGTAAAGGCTATTTATCAAGCTAGTAAATGGTAAATAATATAAACCTTAGGATAGGATTTATTTAGGGGATTTTAAATAAATAGGACCTATAACACCCAATAAATCATCCATAGGGGTATGAAATTATAGTGTCTACAAACATATTATATGAATAAATAATTAGTAACCTATGATGCCCCATCAATAGGGCATGCAAGATGTCGATGGGATCTAAAAAAATAGAGGAATAAGAATGGTGAACTTAATTCATGGATAATATTAATCCAAATGACCTGATGCTTGCACATTTTGATCATAATGGTTAAGAATAGTAGAGTAAAATTGGCCCCAATGTGGGGAGAAGTGGGAAGGATGCATCCTAAAATAAGAATCACACTTTAACCAACCTCAAATAGGGTGAAAACCTATGGGATTGAAATCAAAAGAATTTTCACCAGTAGGGAAAAATGAAGGTATGGGGAATTGAATATGATGGTACAAATATGGAAATATATTTCCTCAATAGAACATATGTAATCATTGATAGATCAAAATTATTTGCCCCAATAGGGTAGATTTCATTGTTAAATGATGTAAATGGTTAATTGATTGATTAATAAGCATTATTCAAGGATTTAACCTACCACATGGATAAAAAATGAGAGGAGTGATGCAAATATAGGTATAATGGTATTAAAAAATTTCAAAAATGAATAAGCCATAAAAAAACTATGCACCTATGAATGGTCAAAGTGATAAGAAAAATGATAATCAGAAGAATAAGATAATGATTAAATAATGATGTGATGGGATTGGAATAATTTTAATAAAATGACCATGACTATTTGTATATGATTAGGTTTATCATGAGGAGAATATAAATTAACCATATGGTCTAGTTGATGGATATGTAGTGAATAAGGAGGCTTGGTACTACAACATTGCTAAGTAGACTCCAAGATCTAGATTTTTAGTTAGCACAAAATAGTATACACCATGATATTAAACACCATGATGACCTGGCCATAATGTGCATAAGGATTGACCCCCGATATAATATAAAATTTATAAAAATGCACCAAAAATCAAAACCATGATGATTCTAAAAAATTCTAATGGATGGACTCAAGTATATTTATGTGATAGGAATGCACCATGATGATGACCTTACAGACACAATGGACTGAATCAAGGCAATAATAGGAAAAAAGGAAATAAATAAGAAAACACACACATACAAAATTGAAAATAAAAGAAACATAAATCATCTTGTTGTTTAATGAAGTCCAAATCCATGCATTAAGGCTCAATGATAATGACAAATAGATGGGGGCTCCAAGTAAGGATACATGCAAGTGAAGGACACATCTCTACATGGATAAAATCGTAGGAATTAATAATGATTCTACCCCAATAGAGTAGATATGGGAAGGAGACATCCCAACAATGGTTTAAGACCAAAAATGATTGGATTAAGGATTATGAGTGGGTTTAGAATAAGATAAATATTTTTGGATTTTGGGGTTTTATATCTCATTTTGAGGTTATAAGCCATTTCCATTTTATAGGATTTTTAGAATCTCAACTCAATATAGGATTATGAGATGTAGAATAAGGAGAAAATTAATTAAATTTTTCATAAAATGGTGAGAGCATTAGATAATGGTTACTCATAAAATGATGAGAGTATGCGAAAGGGGTGACCAAGTTGACCTCAAAAATTGAGCACTACCTACATTGTCTAAATAGACCTCAGATCAATTTATTTCAACCCATAAGGTTTGAACTACAAATAAATAGCCTAAAATAGCTTACAAAAGGTCAAGAACCTAGGATAAGGGGTGACTGAGCTTGCCTCAAAAAATGAGCACTGGCTATATATTCTAAATGGACCCCAGGTTAATGTAGTTCCACCCATAGGGTTTAAACTATAGATCAATAACAGGGTGGAAAATAAGAGTGGATTAATGGTAAAATAAATGGCATAGGATCTGGTAAAGGTTGAATAATAATGGAGGACAATGAGGCAAAAGACTAGGAATCTCTAAGGACTATGTCACATGAGAACCAAATGTGTCCAGTCATCAAATTATCACACATATAATAGTCTTAAAATGTTTCCCAAATAAGTCTTAATATACCTTTTACTTCAAGATGGGAAACTAATGGTCACAATAAGATGGGATGGGCTGAATAGGGTTAAATGGCTAAAATGAATATAAATGATAATGGAATTGAAATGGTATTTAATGTAAATAAGGATGCTCCCAAGTGTTAAGGTACTTACAGATAACAAATATTTACACTTGATGATAGAAACTTAGTTTTCATCATGGTAATTTTACAAAACACCATAGGCATGCTTTTCACCATTATACAAATTATTTATCTTTTGATTTCTTCATTTTTTTTTTATTTTTTTTATTTTTTTGGCATCTTAACTCAATGGAGGATTACAAGATGCATAATGTGGACCCTTTTTTGTCTAACCAATACCTTCTCAGAATAGATGTTCTATCTAGATCCTATTAGTGTTGTGAACTACACTGATGCTTTCATGATCTTCATTGGTTGTTGATTCTGATTCTTTAAAAACTCTAAACAAGGTGTCTTTTTAGCCTCTTTGAAAAAGAGTGTTACCAATAAGGGTAAATAAGGGTGAGCATATGATAAATGGTCTAATTGGATAATGGAAAATAGGCCTCAAATGAATAATAGGAGCAAAAGGGAATGTATAATGATTGGAGGACAAATGAAGATTAGGATTTTATGTCATATGCAATGTTGTTGATTATGGATTCAAATTGTCTTTGGTTTTGGTAGGGCTAGCTAATCTAATATTGACTTTAATAATATCTTCATCAATTGTTATGAAACTAATTTTCTCATTTAGTGGAACCTCAAAGTGGTTTTCACTAATAAATTCTTCTTGATTTTTATGATTTGAATTATCAATTAGCACCTTGAATAAGGTTTCTCTAAGGGATGTTGATAAATCATTTTGATTATCCCTTAATGCCTTAAACAATGTTTCACTAAAGGCTTTTGGATTTTGATTTTCATTATCATCTAGTGCCTCAAACAAGGTTTCACTAAAGGATGTTATTTTTAAACTTTGATTATCCACTAGCACTTCAACAAGGTTTCACTAAGAGATTTTTATTTTTGATTTGATAGTGTCTTGCTTGCCCATAAATTTTGCCACTAAAATGTATCTATGGATGTAATTTAACAATGTGTGTTTATGTTGGTCCCAATCAACATTTGTGGGAGGTAGAATGTCAATATAATGGCTTGGTTTATTAATGGTAAAGGCATATGTAATGGTAATAAAAGGAAAAAAGGAAACATAATTCTTATAGAGGCTACTAGGAGAACTTGCATTGATGTTTAAGGAAACATCCTAAAAAATTGTCTAAGAATCATAAATGATTTTAATTAGATATGTTGAAAATATGGAGTCAATGTCATAACATTCATCAATATTTTATGATTTTGAAGTTGATTCTGACTTAAGAGGATCTGAACCCAATGTTGAGAATGACACTAAGTCTTTTACTGATGCTAAATCTAATATTGGTTCCAAAATGGAACCTAACTCTGATATTGATTTTGAAATGGAACCTAGTTCTGATTTAATGTTATCCATAAGTACCTTATTCAAATTTCACTTGGAAATGGATACTTTAGGATGAAGTAATTTTTGGAAATGAGAAATGTTTGAAAATGGTTGAGTAAAGGGATCTTGTTTAATAATAATAGGTTCTTCAAATATGGGCTCATGAAATATGGGTCTTGTGTCAAATAGAGGCTCTCTGTCAAATATAGGTGGATCATCAATGGTTTGAATTTGATTAAATATGGATGATTCTTCAAAAAAATTATCAATGGTTTGATTATCTTGATATTTCTTTGGAAGTGGACATATATAATCATGGTTGGGAAGGGGATCATGACATATTTTTATCAAGTAGCTATCAAACTTGGACACATTTGGATTTTCAATAGATACTGGCCCTTGGAGGGGTAATGACGTAATAGGTTTAGACTATTGGATTTGTTATGGTGTCTCTTTAGGATTTCTAATCAAATAGCATAAGTCCTCTATAATAAATCCATATGGAATCTTAGCACCAATTTCCTATAATCTAATAAGATATTCCTCCTTATTATCAAATAGTTGTTAATCAAATTTCTCTTGTTCATAATCTATACTAGATGACATATTTGGGAGGTACGGTTGATGTAGAATGGTTAGTTGTATGTGAAAAGCCATAAATCATATAAAACTTGGACTAATGCCCCCAAGAAAGGATACATGCAAGGAAAAATGGATTAGAATAAAATTGTCCCTAAAAAGGGTGATCTTGGTAAAAATTAGAATAGGCCCAAAGAAGGGTGAATTGGCACAGAATTAGAATAGGCCCAAATAAGGGTGAATTTTCAAAGAATTAGAATAGGCCCAAATAATGAAAAATTAACATAGAATTAGAATAGGTCTAAAGAAGGGAAAATTGGCATATATTATAAAATACCCAAAAAAGGGTGAATTGAAATAGATTAAAATTGATTGAAATGGTCTGGATTTGATTGGACCCAAATAGGGAGAATTGACATAGATTGGAATTGGTTGAAATGGTATTGATTTTATTAGCCCCAAATAGGGAGAATTTTAACATATTAGAATTGGTCAAAATGGTATTTATTGAATTTTTCCCCTAAAAGGGTGAATTGGCACAAGTTGGAATTGGTCAAAAGGGTCTTGATTTGATTGGTCCCATATAGGGTGAATTGGCACAAATATGATTCAAATTAAAGAAAGGATGGATGACATTACTTTGTCATTCCCAACTTATAGGTGCAAGATATTGAATATAAAGATAATAAATGGTTTGAATTATCATGTAATTGATTCAAATTTGAACTAGAATGGCACAAAATTATATTGAAATGGTACATAATTGCTTTGGAAGGGTAAAAAATTGGTTTGGTACATGGTTCAAGATGAATTGGCTTTACTTTTGAATATCTTAGCATGGAATTAGTTTGGTATAGAATTTGAAGTGTAATTTTACTTTGATAGACATTAAATGTTTAAATTAGGTATGCCAATGCAAATGTCAAAAGGACTAGTTCTATCAATGTTAACTTTGGTGCAGGAATTGGTACTTTGGATTTGAAATTGGTATCATAATTTGACCTTGGATTAGAACTAGAACTAGGTTTATAATAAAATAGATGACACATCGACATGGGTTAAATAAGGACTCAGATTTTTGGTCTTGATTTAGAAGGTTTGATCTTGGAAACTTGACCTTGTGAACAAAGAAAGGAATTTTGATTGATTTGAGGCATTTTTTGGACCTTAGAATGTGTAAAGATTGGCACAAGAATTGAAAATTTGGCCTTAAAATGCTGAATTAAGATTCAAACTTGGTTTATATCTTAATTCATAAAATGGGTTGATCTTGGCACAAATAAAAATAAAATTAAGAACATGGTTTAGAACTTGAAACTTAGTTTCCAATTGAAACTTAGAGGGTAAATTGGAATTGGCACTCAAACTTGCACTTAGATTTTAAACTAAATTAAATAGCATAATGAAAAAAATTTGATAATAAATTGGGCATTGGTTTTGAAATTGGTGTTTGAATTCGTACTAGGAGAAGGTTTAGTACCAAATGGATGACACATTGACATGGGTTAAATAAGGACTTATATTTTTGGTCTTGATTTGGAAGGTTTGATATTGGAAACTTGACCTTGTGAACAAACAAATGAATCTTGATTAATTTGAGGCATTTTTGGACCTTTAAATGTGTAAATATTGGCACAAGAATTAGAAATTTAGCCTTCAAATGTTGAATTGAGATCCAAACTTGGTCTAGATATTAATTCATAAAAGGGGTTGATCTTGGCACAAATCAAACTAAAATTAAGAACATGATCAAAAATTAGAACTTAGTTTTCAATTAGAAGTTAAAGGGAAAATTAGAATTGGCAATCGAACTTGCAATTAGGTTTTGAAATAAATTAAACAACATAACGACATAAATTTGACATGAATTTGGACATTGGTTTTGAAACTAGTCTTTGGATTAGGACTAGGACTAGATTTAGTACCAAATGGATGACATAAC
>JARHVA010008069.1:0-32500 GCA_037957365.1 Torreya grandis
CACACTGTATGCTCATTGAATTTAGTTCTTTAGAGTTAGCATCAACATTAACATTCATTCGATGATGTCCTCGAATTGCTTCATAATTACATTCTTGTAGTTGGTTTCTTTGTTTTTTGTGGATTGATTCAAATACATTTCTCTTTCCATTCCTCTATTTAATTTATGTTTACCATTTTGAGATGTTCGTGTGTGATATAACATCATTTCTTGGGCATGTTCTTTCATTTTTGCTTCTTGTTCTTGAACTGACATTTTCTTTTATATTTTATACATCTTTCTTTTTCATTCTTATTATGTTGTCTTTGATATTATGGAGCATATTCTCTTTGATCTTATATTTTATACGTCTTTCTTTTTCATTCTTATTATGTTGTCTTTGATATTATGGAGCATATTCTCTTTGATCTTATATTATAGTTACGTATAGCGCAAAGAAGAGTTAAAATATAAAATAGTATTATAGATAATTTTTTTATATGATATATTATTATATATAGATATATATATACCAAATTTATTTTGTTACTTTCAATTAATAGTATATTATTATTAATTTTTTATATTTATAAAAGTGGTTGATTGTAATTTAATTTTTTGAAAAAATAGATTCAATGTTTTGTGTTTATATTTTATAGGTATGGCATATTGATGATTAAATTTTGAATCTAAAGATTCAAAATGAAATCATCAATATGCCATACCTATAAAATATAAACACAAAATATTCAATCTATTTTTTCATAAAATTAAATTACAATCAACCACTTTTATAAATATAAAAAATTAATAATAATATACTATTAATTAAAAGTAACAAAATACATCTGGTCTGTGTGTGTATATATATATATATATATAAAATACTATTTTATATTTTAACTCTTCTTTGCGCTATACGTAACTATAATATCTATATGTTATAAAATATTAACATATAAACTGATTTTAATAAAATTATTTAAATATTGTTTTAGATTTTAACTATTAATACCTATATATAACAATAATTATTTATATTTAATATATAAATATAACAATAATACGAGAATCATAATATCTAATACATCAAAATAATAATACTTTTATTTATAATATTTAATATAAATAAAATTATGTATAGTACTATTTATAATTATTGTTATATATAGATAATAAAATATTAAGATATAACCTAACATAAACAAAATTAATTATGTAATGTAGCAATAACAAAAATAGGATATAGATAATATTATATTATAACGCAACGACAGAATTAGGTCATAGATAGTTTAACGTATTCATTTTCATTTTGAGATTTAGGTTTTCTGTGATTATTGAATATATTTAAAGAACGCTTCAGTAGTATGCAGTAGTATATAAGACGCTTCTGAAAACATACATGTTTTGTCTTGATTGGCTTGGCAGAGAGATATTTTTCCTCTGAATTTCGTAACGAAGCAAAAATAACTGTTTAGATGTAATGAGCGGACTGTAAACATCCAAATGCAAAACTCACAATGCAAAAATAATCTATTTGGAGCGATAGAAAAATCAAGTTGTAATGCGGTATGTTTATATTTTTTCTTCGAATGTTTTATCTCTCCTATATATAGAGAGACACACACATAAACATTTTCGAAGTATTTCTCCGTTGGTTATATATATATATATATATATATATATAAAAGTTTATTTTATATATCAACTCAAATAAAAATTAAATTTATTCACTCGCACTATTACACCCCTGATTATCATTATAGGTTATTCCTCTTAACTCAATAACATTTTAATTTAAATTAAAATAATATATTCACCTAAGTTAACTCTAAAAGGCTAGAAATTAAAAATAGAAAACAATAGAGACACACATAACTGATTAAAATGGGATTTGAACACAAATTAAACAAAACATGAGTTAAATATTGTGAAAGATAAATTAGAGATAAACATAGAAAATGCATAAAATAAATATTAACACCATGTAAATCAAGAATATCGCATATATTATTCGATTTAAACATAATTAATCTAATATTATAAATTTATAAAATTAATTATAAAATAATACTAATAATTTTAAAATAAATGTGATTCACCCCACATCATTTTAACACCTTCCTTTTCTACTCTAAAGTTAATTATATCATTTTTTCTTTTTGAAATAATAAAATATGATAATAATATTTTATAAAATTATAAATGTTAAAAAAAATATATAGTTTCTCAAAAATATTTCAAAAAATTATTTAAAATTAATTTGATTAATATAATTAAAATATATATATTAAAAAAAGATATCACACAAAATTACAATCCTAAACTTAAAAATGTAATCTGAAAATAACTAATCATCTAAATTATCCCGGACTTAAAATATCCGAAATCATATAAAATACTTATAATATTACTCATATAAAACATCTCTTGAAAAATACCAATTAACCCAAAAAGTTACTTTAGTTTTATCAAACATTAAATTGAACGTTAATAAAGTTCCTTAATCGTGAACCGAACTCTACTCGAAGGACTAGTGGTTGTCCTCACTCGTATCCACTTGGCTCAATATTGCGGATTTGCATCACTCACGCTACAACAGAGTGGTGCCAACATAGAGATTATAACGGTTTTTAGGGTTCGAGTCAACAGAGTGGTGCCAGCAATATGTCAATTTTAGTTACACAAAATGCTAAAATATTAAAGTGACCAGAAATAGAAATAGAAATATATGAATGAGGTTGTGTCAACTAAAAGAAGACATGTTTCCAGCTTCCTAAATACTTCGATATTTCGGGAGGGCATGTTTAAATTGATAGCGTGGAGGATTTTATCAGAATAAAAACGTGAAAACTTTTAAGAAAGTGTGGTACGCTATTCAAACTTCGTCGTCGTCCTTTCCCAAAACAAATACATTCCAGCAGGGGAAATCTGAAAGGAGTCCATAAGAGTTGATGAGTATAGTTAAGGATACAAACATCGATTTTTTTTTTTTAAGCTTACATGCTATATATGACACAAAATGTTCAAGGCCAATTTATACATGGTGGATTTTATATAGATTATCGATTGATGAGATTCTTCTATTTTATCAAATTTTGTATCCTATTTATTTACAAGAAATATATATAGCATTCTATTTGATATGGAGATTATCTAATTTAATTAAGTAAAAATGTTTTCAAATATCGTAAAGAGTTTAGATTGGCCCAACATGATTTATATAAGGTAACAACAAATAATTATAAATTTATTTTCCTATAAGCGATGATTTTATATAATAAAGCATTATGATTTATTTATATGTGAAGTTAAGATTGTCAATATATTTTATTCACTTGTTTTATATGGACGAATCTTTTATTTATAAACAGACAGCGATTAATTTACTAAAATTTAATAATATGTTCCTTAGAATGGAACCAAACATAACTTCTCCTTGTTAATTATCATCTTAGTAGAGTGGTGTTTGAGTTTTATCTCTTGTATGCATTCAACAACATTCTTATGATTTCTATGGTTTAAACACCAAAATATAAACTAAAGGTCCAGGGTTTTTTTCTTACTAAAATGGAAAGTAGACACAATTTATTGTTTTTTTCTTAGTGTTGTAAAATAAAATATGAAAGTAACAACATGCATGTCATATTATTGAAGTTCCTTGCTTGTGACTGGATTTCTTGTGCACATTTTAATACTAAATGAGGAAATGATTTGATGGCATGTTCCAGCTAGACACAATCATGTAGAGTGCATATTTCCCATAAATTGGTAATGAATAATCCCTTGACTGCTATGTTGATTATTCATTACATAACCCACTTTCCTTTGACCCAACATTTTGTACTCAATTTATATTGAAACTTTCTTTATTTTCATTCAAAAATCTGATTTACTAATCTAGTGAGCAAAATGTAACTACTACCACATGGTTTCAACGATTATCAACAATTACTTACGATGAATAAGAACATAAAGATTTACAACTTCAATCAATAAAATTTGACCAAGTCAACATAGTTAAGATCAAAACAACATCAATTAAGACGAATTACTCAAGGTTGAAAAATATCACAATGATACATAGTTCCTAAAACCCACAATAACTCGAGATCTAAGTGTCATCCAAGCATGTATCAAATGCATATTAAGGAATATGCTTTTGTATAGTGGATACAATTAATCTCATGGAAGATGATATCCTAAAAGTACACTAGTTTAAGACATAAGCAGCACTCCCATGCCATAATAGAGGGCTTTGTGTTACATAGATAAATTATGTTGGTGAACCCAACTGAATTTCTATACGTAAATATGTATCCTTATCATTCTTTAACCAACCTGAAGAAATTAGAAAGAATGGAAAATAAAAATCAAAGAGAAGGAAAACATAGTTATAATTAAAACAATCCAATCATAGGTTTATAAAAAATATTAACATTAATAAAAATCAATTTCAAATATTATAATATTAATCTCATCCTTCAACAAGTGAAATAAAATAATATATATATTTTTTTAAATAAGGGTCATAGCAATAACATATAGGTTTTAGCAAAAACACATAAGTTTTAGCAAAAACACATAGGTTTTATGTTGACAAAACATTGAGAAAGTAAAACACCCATCAATACTCTTTACACATTACATTTTATATAACAATAGGATGTCAATTTATTCCCTACTCGATTATTTCATTTCCATTTTTCTTCTTTCCCCTTCTTCCCTAGAATCAACTTTCCCTTCATTCTTTTTCTGATTCATTGCCTCTGCTTAAATAACACAAGAAGGTCATTAATTTCTAATTTTTTAACTAGCAATTCTATGCTTACATTTAATAATGCATGTGTAGTTTGTATTCATGCTTTTACTTCTGTAAGGTGTCTCATAGCTTTGAGTCTACTTATTTTAGTCTTAGGATAAGAATCTAGATGGACATTATGTTGGCGTAATTAGTTAATATTTAATTGTTTAACTATAGCGCAGGTTATTTAGGTGTTTCGGTTAGGTACAGGTGGCATATTGCAGTTATAATTTAACTATATTTTCATTGTATATATTTACGATTCTGGTAAGCAATCAATATATCAAAGTTTCATTTGTATTTCACTCCGGTATCAGAGCTTAAATGGCGAACCTGCACGTGAACTGTCAAGCCTAGAGCGTACGAAGCCTTGGATGCAGTGGCTGTGTGTAAAAGGGTGATGCAAGTCTGGATAAAATGGCAAAAGCGTGCAACTTTGAAAGCATTCGACCCTGAATAAAAGGTGAAGCCTTAGAGCCTGAGAGTGACCTGCTGCCAAACGCCTGGTCGATGCATGTCTGAAAGGGTGTTAACATGATCTGCAGATTCAGATCCTTAAATCCTGCGACGTCGACGCAAAATAGCCCATTTAGAGGCAGTCGCTGAGCCATCTCAAGACTGGGGTAGAAGATCGATGCCTGTCTGGGAGAGCAGTCTGATCGAATCATTTAGCTCCTTCATCTGGTCAAGTCTGATGTTCGGGGGTCAAGTCTGCAGTGAAGTCTCTGCTGGGATGTGTGAAGCGTTTGGCTTCTATTTAGAAATCAAGCAGAACTACACGTGTACTTGGAGAGAAGATCAAAGAACAAGTTTTGAACCACCATATTTAGCTCCGGTACTACCCGACAGATTCATAGATTGCAGATATACTCACCAAGTCTTTTGCCAAGGTGAAATTTGATCTATTTAAGCGATACATTTGTAAAAACAATGTAATAAACTGTGGAATGTTGGTGTAATTAGTTAAAATTGCATTGTTTAGTTATAACGTAGGTTAGTTAGGTGTTTCAATTAAGTACAGGGAGCATATTACTGTTATAATTTAATTATATTTTCATTGTATATATTTGCAATTCTTATAAGCAATCAATATATCAAAGTTTCATTTGTATTTCATATTATTCATTTCCTCACCCACTCATACATTCTAATTGTTATTTTTAGATATCCAACTCTTCTCATTTATTCTTCTTACTAATAGCCATGGTCCTTTGTCTACTGAATGATAGTTTATATTTTTCATTAGGATGGAAGTCTCTTCCATTTTCATTTTTGTATTGAATGTGACTTTTTCTGTTTTACCACATCTCCATGTTGGGTGATTATAAAACACATCAAATTTTATTCCAAATAATAATTATTTATTTATTTTTCATGACTACAAGCTCATACAACCAATCTATATCTAAGCACAATATGCCGACTTGCATCCATTTTAATGTTACCAATTATCCACCAGATCAAATTATTGTGTATCTTTCTATATGCAATGTGAGTATCTAGTGTTGGAACTCCCACTACAATGCGTTGACTTAAATGCCACTACGATAGACAATGTGCATATCCCTACCAAAGCACCTCAACATTACTATCTATTTATACCTTTTTGTCAACTTAAAAAAAATAGACTCACCATAATACCTTTATAGTATATCTAGGTGAATCCAAAATTATGATAATCAATGTTATAAATGATTGATATCAAAATTCATTTTGGCATACTTATTTCAATTAATAATTTAAATTCCACGCCATCACCTGAGAGAGAAATATAAAATTTCTTTAAATCTTAATAAGTTTTTTATTTATAATTAGAATATCATAATCACACAATTTAACATATATGTACATCCACATGTGCATATCAATGTATAATAATTAATTGCATAGTATTCAGAATTTTTTAATCAAAGATAAAAAATGCATAAATGCATAACATAATAATAGTTATGAAGTTGACTTACATGGTTAAAAATTGTGGGTCTCATGGTGAAGCATTACATACTCACCCCTTTAATAAACTTTGTCTCAGAAGTTTCACATAAAAATGAGTATATATAAGTTGTATCTAGTAATTACATTCCAAAGGTTATATACTTGGGTTGTATTGGTCCTATTTAATCTTAAACTATTCAACCTTGTAGCGTTGAAGTGAAAAAAACCATTAGTTGAGAATAATCATGAGATCTTAATTAATAGAATCCTCATCCATCTATAAATAATACTAATCAACCACATGTGATGGGTTAGATACATAATTTATTAATTAAAAATAAAAAAACATCATGCATCTTATGCATGTGAGGTAGAAAGGCAAGTGATTAATTGGGCAAAGTCACTCCAAAATATCAAACGGTCCTACAAAACATGGTAACAACTTAGGTCCACCAACAATCATTCATGCTTTATTATGTGGTTTCACTCGTATGAACACCAAGTGTCCAATATCAAAACTCCTAATACTCTTGTGCCTCCTTGAGTTACTATCAAATCTACATAAAATTTTATTCCATCTATTTTACCATATCAAGATTATAAAACATTTTATTACATCAATTTTACTATATCAAAACTACACAATTTTTTATTCCATCTCTTTTACCATATTGGGACAAATCTAAACATGGTCATTCAACACATTCTGAATCAAAAGAGCTGTGAAATTTCATCCATACAATGCTACATAGGGGGTCTTCTCGATGGAGTTGTGGTAGCTACTATTACATATAAATTATACCAAGGGTAAATAGTTATCCAAATGATATTATTGGTCTATGATATATGTTCACAACATGTCCTCTACGAATTGATTAACACTTTTGGCTTGCACATTTATTTGATGATGGTATGTTATGCAAAAAAAATTCTTTGTACCCAAAATTACTTGAAATATGGTCAAAAAGTGAGATGTGAACAAAGAAGCCCTATCTGAAATCTTGAGTGGAACATCATGTAACTATAAAATATAATCTACATATAGCTTGTAAATATCCTCTACCTCAAAGGTGTCCTTGGTGTATATAAAATGTGTGGGTTAGATAGTTTACAAACAACTATAAAAATGACATTGTGTCTCTACTAAATATGTGGAAACCCAATGATGAAATCCATTAACACCACATCCAATTTCTATGTGGGTATGTCATGAGGGTAAATAAATTAGGCAAGCTATATATGTTTAAATTTCACATGCTGACATTAAAATCATAATGAAACATACTCAACCACATCCCATTTCATTCCCAACCAATAAGACAAGGTTCACAAACCTTCACATATTTTATTTTCCCTAGGATAATCAAATATAAGTCTTTTTATGTTTCAAATAAGATTTTATTCTTTGCTACTCCACCACTTGACACATAGATGCATTAATGGTATTGTAAAGGTCCATCATTTTTCATTGAATAACTGCTATACATGGGTGAAGACTTAATCTTTCAATCCTTAAGTGTTGTCATGAAATTTTTATACCACACTTCATGCATTTGAAGTTCTTAAGCATGGAATACCATGTTATCTTGGACAACTAAAATGAAATATAGATGTTGTATTTAACGATTGTATCCACAACTTCTTTCATCTTCCATTTTATGTAATCAATTTCAAAAGCATACTCAACCAAAAAATCTATCTAATACCTTTGTCTATTATAAAAATTAGATTGTGTGAATATGTCTGCCAAGGTCATATGTATCAATATAAATACCTCTCTTAGAAATGATGTTCCTTAGTTATTTTACTTCAGCTTTGATGAATGTTCACGTAGATAATTTACCATATATCATTTTTTGCCTTAAACACTCTAAAAATTGTCTTAAATACATTGCATTACCTTCCTTAGAATAAAAATATATCATAATATCATCAAGGAACACAATTAAAAATTTGTTTAGATACTTGTAAAAATTATTGTTCATTAGAATATTTTACACTTCAAGTACATTTGTGAGCCCAAATAGAACCACTACAAACTCAGAATAACCATATTAAGTGTGAAACATTATCTTCTACATGTTTAGGTTCCTTGATCCTTAGATTGTGATATCTTGACCAAATATATATATTGGAAAATATTCAAAGTCCTTTCATTTGGTCCAAAAAATCATCGATCCTTGGAAAGGGGTATGTATATTTAATGCCTACTTTGCTTAATTATTTATAATAAATGCATAGTCTTAATGACCCATCCTTTTTATTTATAAAATGATTGGTGATCCCCATGGAGATATGTTGGGTGTCTTTAATTATTTATCGATCAACTCTTGAAGTTGCACCCTTAATTCAAATAATTCAAGAATTGTCATCATATATAGATCTTTTTAATTAGGGTTAGTTATATGTACTAAATCTATGTATATGTAAATTTATATCTTATGTGGTAATTATTGCAACATATCTAATAACACATCATAAAAGGGACTGAAATACTATGATGTTCCTTAAAAAGGATTTTCCACCATCCTCTAAGATGTTGGCAACATACATTTGACAATAATTTTTCATTAATCTCTTAAGATGCATGGTTTTGATAAACATAAAATATAAGGGTATTCCAATCCCATTAAACTTTTCCTTCTAAACATCATAACCAAATCACTTGAGAATATTATTAAATCAATTCATCACCACCTTATGGGACACCATGCAATCCATTCTAAGTATTACATCATAAGATTCTAGAGTGGTGTAATATAGTCTCATTTTGGTAATTTAGTACTATAAATTCAAGTGATAATTTATTACTAGATAGGTAATGGATCAGTTCACACTTGAGGCCATCAATATGTTGCTTAAGATCTACATGTAAAAATTAAGCCTTTAGTGTAAATATTTGAGTCAAATTTGTGATATTGTTTTTTTAGTGTCTAGTGAATTTTTTTACTAAGACCATTTATGTCATCCAAGATGATGTAAAATTCTATTTTTTGGTATCTCTCTATTTTTGTCTATGATTTAGAGTAAAATTTAACTAAAGTGTAAGTGAGATAAATTATGTTAGAGTAATTCCATTAAATTTTTATTATTTTCAAATTATTATTTTTAGATATAAGTGAATAAGATGGTTTTTAAATTCCCTCACAAACTTATATAAAAATATGAATACCTAGATATAAAAATACAACCCTAAATAACAAAAATATTTCAACAATCCATTAGTCATAGATTATAGAATTCATTATATCAATAACCAAACTTCTGTATAAGATTGTCTATCATAAAATAGCCATAGTACCTATAAAATTATGCTAAAAAATAAAAAACCATTCCTATTTATTATATAATGAGACACCAACCCTGATTTATTATGCAATAATAGCCACCTAGTCAACTGACATGGGCCCATCTGAGATACTCCCTCACCCTCTATGTTATGAGATTTCATGGACATATGAGATAGTTCAAGTGCTCTCTTATGATGTCCCATTCTTTCTTGTTCACTTCTATCCACTCCTCCATATCCCACTCACCCAATTTTATATAGAATCATATGCAGACTTATATCAAATAAAACTACTTAAAACTATTATATTTACCTTTAGCAGGTTCCATTTTAGGCTCTTCCACCATAGATATCCTTCCCCAAGTAATGTCCTTAATTGATTACATAAAATTGTATTTTTACTCTCTTCTATAAATTAAAACTTCTAGTTCAATGTTTAAGGCTTCACTCATAGTGTTTCCAACACCTACCACTCTAAAAACTTCAAGAAGGGAATATTTCCACCAAGTTGGTTATGCTCTATTTAGTTGGAGATGCTATAATCCATGGTAATATGACCAACATTAGTATTTATATCATAATGTAAATACATCCCCTCATAATCTAGGGTTTAAGTCCATAAATGGTCTATAATATGGAATTCAATACTAGCAAACATATCTTTAGATATATCAATATTAACAAGTATTTTTCCAAATGTAGTATGGTATAAAATGGTAGTAGCATTATATGTCTATTGAAATTTACTGACTATGTTTACTTTAGATTTATAATAATATCTAACCTAGAAATAGAGAGGAATGTGATGTAATTTGACCCAAATAGGTGAAATAATAAAGGATTCAGTGAATGGGTTGAAACCCAAAAACCATGATTTCATTAAAATAATATGTTAATCATAACTTCGTGACTAGTTTTAAATCATATCTTTGTCTAGTATAAGATGAAAAAATATGATCAATAAAACATTATCACTAGGATAAATATACCACATACCTTTCAAAAGGGGTTACCATAGTTTTAAAATCAATACATGGAGGTCATGTAGCTTTGGTCAAAGATTACTGAACAAGTATATGATGTGATAATTTTCTAACCATTATTCATTATAAATCATAATATTTATTTCATCCTCACTAAATTAAACAAATGGATTTTAAAAATTTGGGATGAATGGCATCCATGTTGTCTTGGACTTCTACCTAGAAAAAATACCTATTTGGTTTGGATTACCTTTACAAATGATTTTTACTTCACCCATATATCTAATCTAAGATCTATTATAGATAGAGATACGATGTTACCCTAAATCAACCACCTTAAATTTGGGTAGCTACCTTATCCTATATTTATATTCTTATCTACTAAGAGTTAACAAAAAGGTTCTAGTCAAACTAGACAAGAATAAAGTACTCCCTTGTATAGTTCACACTTTATCTCAATCCCTTACTATTGTTTGAATTTGTTCCATACTTTGTCTTAATCCCTACCTTCTAAACCTAGCTCCACCTTAGATCTAATCCCTTCCTATAATATGATGTTGTCGATGTTTATTCATGGGTCAATTCTAAAACCTTAGCATTGTGGTCGATAAGAGAAGTGCAAACCATATTTGAAATGAAATAAATATGTGGGAAATGAAAACTTTAATTGTAGTTACAATTATTAATATGAGTGATTTAATTTTAATTTATTGATTTTGGATGTTTGGATAAACAAATATGTAGGAAATGGAAATATTTAAAAAATTACACTTTTACATCTAAATTTATGTCAAAAAATTTAAAATTCTACTAGATGATTTGCATTAGATATTTTTAATCAATGTTAGATATATTATAAATATTTTTTAATATGAATTTAAAAGACAATTATTTGATAAACACCCATTTCTTATGGTAAAAAAGAAATTATACAATATTGTATAGACATGATCCATAGCGACCTTTGCACATTTAATAATATTGAATAAATTGTCATATAATCAATTGAGGAGATGGGTAGTAACAAGGTTCTAACCTTTGAAATCATACTCTATTTCAAAGCATCTAAAATTAGTTTACCATGTGAAAAAAATCTTCAAAATTTATATTTTAATGGGTTTCAATTCCCTTCATGATATATGGTATCAGTGATTCCCACTATTACAGTGTTATTTCATCCCACACATTTTTAAGAAATGAATTATAACCAGTTGTAATAGATGTCATGATAGTGTTTTCCATATTCAAATGACTAGTTTCAAACATTTTCTAAGCAATGCATTCCACCTCCAATCTCAATCTAAATATATTAGGAGGTATTATATATAACTACAACTAACTTTATTTTTTTAAATGATATTATCAACATGTTGATGTGTGGGAGTTTGGTGATACAATCATAGGCATGGAACAAATGCAACGTAATGAACATATGTTATTTTTTGTGAGTATATCAACATCCTCTAAACACACACATAATAAATAAATAATTTGATTCAAATTACTCATCAGAATTAAAATTACCATGAATTCATGTCATACTACCCACCCACCCTTCTCCTCTACTCTACCCATCCATGCCATCAAACTTTCAAAAAAAAGAGATTTACTTAGATATTTAAATGATTTTTTGAAATAATAATGTAAATAATAAAACACATTTCCAATGTCTTCAACCAACAACACATTTGCATTATTTGAGCATATCAATGACCAAATGATCATTTAAATTTTGTTAGTATATTATTAAGCCTATGTAAAAATTCATAGGCACTAAAAATACTTCTTTATTATATTATGGATTATTATTTAACCTTTTGTCTAATTCCTAATCAAATTTTGAATAACTAAGCTTCCATATAAATTACACTCAACATGTATAATTTCTACTCATAGACCATTAAAATGAAATAAATGTTATTTCATGAAGATACACTAAGACAAATCATATCATTAGAGTTTATTTTATAACCAATGGTAGGGATGGTGCTATTTCATATGAAATTTTAATTTTAAATTTCTAATGGAGGTAGTGTGACAAAAACCTAGGAAATTTTTTTATGAGATTTTGCATCACAATCTGTGTCAAGGCTCATTTTTCTAAACCCATATATTTGATGACTCAGTCAAGTCATTGATGCAATTGATGCAAAAACTATTGACTAATTTGACTACAAGAAAAAATACGTCAATCCCCTATAGTTGTAAACATGATAGAGGGGTATATTAGGGTATTATAATGTATACCATGGTCTTATAGGGTAAACTTTGTGCTTTAACTTTGTCATATTTATCTTAGCTAGTCCTATGCCAATCTATGTCCATTTTCGCAATCATTTATTGGACTAGTATAGTTTATATAGGATAAAAAGTGTTAAAAAGTGTATTGAAACATCACTTATGTTATAATATGTTAGATATACTATTTTATAACTAAAATTTTGAATGTTTCCATTTATTTTAAAAAATATATCAATGGAAAATAGTAATTTCATTTGGTTTTGGGTAGTTGATTGGACTATGTAGCATTTTTGGCACATGGGATAACTTTAGGAGTGTCTATTAAACTCCCCTTAGTTCACTTCCATGCTAGATCAACTTTGATAAGCCAAAAAATGGCATAAAACCATTTCATCTCTCTATCACTCTTCTTTGTTACAAAATCAGTCAACCAATATTTGCATGGTATGGCCAAGAGAACTTTAGTCAAGTCAAGTAATTTTCAGGGATGATAGTAATCTTTTTACACTCCAAGTTCATGTCAATAGTCCAAGGTTTGGTTATTTGAGCTCTATGAACCATTTCTAGGAAGGTCTACTCGTATCATCATATTGTACATTCCCATGGCCTATAGTTTTGTCTTCTTTTTAGATTGGTCAATATAAACAATTTTATATGTGTGATTTTAAATAGTGTAACTAAATTTATAATCTTATTCTCAACTCATTTTTCACATGTGGTGTGAAGGAGAAAATCATATGTACCTCATTCTACTAGATAGAAACTACATTAGAGTCTATAGGTAGGTTTCATGAATTACAGATTATTTGATTTCCTATGGTGGTTTCAAACGAAGGTAACATGTGGCATTTACCTCTAATTTCATATTGGTTATTCTCTCTCAAGGTGGTTTGGTCTCATATTCATCTCTTGATGGAGTGAATAGTTGATGATTCATTTTGAAAAGCTTAATAAATGAAAATAGTTATATGAGATTTTCCTTTTCCTTATATTCATTGAATTACCATTCATAGTCTTGTGACATTATCAGTCTAAATAAAATGTCTCATGATTATATCAAATGCCTTTTTTTGTTTTTCACCCAAGGCATCATATGAAATATTACTTTTTATATCATCCGATATGAGTAACTCATTGTCTTTCATTGTGCTCATGAATTTTATAGTTTAAGTTATTTATTCTTCCCCTTTATGCTCATGATTCTATGGTGTTTTTTTATCAAGATCTCTTATTCCCAACATATCTAATTTTGATACTTCCTTAATTTGCCCATGATGTAGCCTTGATATAATTTCCCACACATGTTCTATTGTATTTTGATGATTGGCTTGACATGCTCACCTTCATAACAATTTTGATTTTAATGGTTATCTACCATAGTCCTCTGCTACACATGAAAATTATTATAATTAAATATCTCCTAGTTTGATGTTATTATATCATCATCAAGTCTGATATCTCTTTCTATATAATTAAATGGCTTATAAATCAATAAATCTGAACAATATAAATCAACCCATTTTTTAATTCTTGTACCATTAATGTAATGAACATTGGGAATACAATCAGAATAGTTCACACACTCTTCATCTCACATTTAATATCTCACCTTCACTTGGGATTATATGATGACAAAATAACTATCTCTATAAGTGAAAAAATTTACATTTCATAAGGTTTGTTCATGTATCCATCAATTAAATATTTTAAATGTTTATCACTTTTTGATTCTATAGTATGTGTCACTAGTTTGAACATCTCATGTGAAACATTCAATGTGACAAACAATCTAATGCTTTCTATGAATGGAAAATCCAACAACATATGACATATCTCTTGTGCCCCAATGTCTCTTTCAAAAAGGTTTTTTGTTAGGAGTCTTCTATATTCTATAGGTACTAATTCATTAGGGTTTTTGATATTTTCAAGTCACATTAACATTTGATGATAATTTTCATAACTCTTATTATCTTTTCCTGCATACTAGGTAATGTAATTGATTGACGCATGTTTTGAAAACACAAGATGTCAATCTACATTTTCTCTCCACAATTGTACTATGTTTTAGTTATGTTAATTTACATGATCATCATTAATTTAGGCTCATATTTTTCATCTCTTATTTTTGGATCTTGAATTAATTTTGATCCATTTTCGATTCAATGGTCAAGGTGCATTGAACATAAAAAAATTACAGAAGCACATTATGCTATATATATATATATATATATATATATATATATATATATATATATATATATATATATATATATATATATATATATATATATATATATATATATATATATATATATGTATGTATATATATATGTATGTATGTATGTATGTATGTATGTATGTATGTATGTATGAATATCTTACCTACAAACCATCTTTTCTCTTTTCTTACGTAGGTGCGTACCCTATCTACACATTTTATTAAACTTGACATAATTAAGAAGCTCTTCATATTCATGGTAGAGATCCACTTGTGCTAGTTCATGTATATTTCGAAGACATGGATATTGCATAAAAAATTTAATACCTATATAACATCATATTAAAAAAAATTTAATAAGTATGAGATAAATTAATGATGATGTAAAAATTAGATGTGAAAAATATGGATAACACACCTATATGTTTCGTTGATGTGGATCTCCATATGGATTCCATACATAGACAATCAAATCAAAGTATTTTTCCGCATTTTGTAGATCATTATTTTTTTTCCAATATATTTTCTCCATGTTTGGTTCTCCCTCCAACTATATGAACCCATTTACATGTGGTGAACTAATGATCTTTCACTTTTATTCTTTTTTTTAGTATCTCCTTTCAAAAAATCATATGTCGCATTTGCATGTAGTATGCCCTTATATGAAGATATCCAATACTATTTTGTTGATACTATATTTATGATTATTAGGGATTAGTTGGTGGTATTCATAGCATTAGGACTTGTAGATTGGTCCAATATATATCAAATAGACTTAACATGAAAATAGAATTTGGTGTTGTAATTTGATGCAACGTGTCACTTAATTATGCATGGTGTTTTAACTAATAAGACCATGTACACCTCAATGCAATACCAAAATGCATCAAATGATCAACTATATGAGAGTGTAACACACTTTCCATGTGCTCACATAATTTATTAATGGTGATTTACATCTCTTGCAAACTCTTTTTCATAAACACTAAAGATGAATTTTGTACATCATAGCTCATAATCATATTCATCATGCAATATCTAAACCATGGGTATCATTTCAAATGGTGATCACTATATCTAATTAAATGTTTAACAAATTCATGTAGATGTACTCATTTCATTGTTAGCTCTAACCAAACACATCTTCCATCTATAAATAATATGAGGAAGGCCATATCAGTTAAACCTTCTATGACATTCTCATTTATAGGTGATGCACCAATTCCTAGAAAATCCATCAGATCTCCAAGTTCTGCATTAGGATTATTCACCCATGCATGGATCAATTCCATCTCTCTCATGGCAATTTGGGTTTTAGAGGTTATTGAATTCATTTTATTGATGATATTTACTTCATTTATTTATATCATCAGGGCCTTAAATACATATTCATTCACATCTAAATCAAACTCCATATGTACAAAGTTCAATTAGTCAAAGATATTTTTCTTAGAATTGGGTGGAAGTTAGATAAGTGCATTCCTAGTAAATGAAATATAAAAATAAATCAATGAAACCTTCAATCAGTTTATTATAAGGTTTAATATTATTCCATTTGATTGAAATGTAAATTTTGTGTAAAGGTATAAAAATGAAAAATAACATAATACAATAAATATATTTTTGTGGAACTTTCTATTTTAAAATTTTATAGATTACAATTTCATAATATGCACAAAATTTTTAAAAAAAAAAAATGAAAAATATTGTTGAATAAACAAAATATATTCATCACATGTTTTCATCTAATTAAAATAGATACATATACACTATAGTTTATCTAGCTTCCATAACCTTCTAACTATCCATGTATTTTTGTTCTTTCACATAGATTTTCTAGTGCCATTTTTAACTAAAGATTTTTTTCGCTGAGTAAAAATATAATGTTGTGGTTTTGAGTACTCACTATTGACATCCATGATGATGTCCTCTACTTTATTTTTAATTGAATCTATTAGGGCATATCATACTTGAAGACATCTTCTAGTGCAAACATATCTTCAAAAGGCTTATCAATGGATTATGCTTGCAAAATGTGTATAGATCTTGTAACTATTGTTAAAAATTGGTCCTTAGTATTAAATTGTAAATAATTAATAATATAATGAATAATATAATATTTTTTTACCTCTATTTGGAATTTGATATCTAGGGACGTCTTCAAGTGGAGCCATATCTTCAAAACTATTGTCATTAGGTTCTGCAGGACAAATGGTTGTAGATTAATTTATAGTAAAAATTATAAGAAAAGTGAAAATAAATAATATAATACTAAATCAAATAATATTTATTACTTATGTCTAGTGTTTCATATTATTGATGCATGTAAATTTATAATAGGGTTTTGCTAATGTTAAAAACACTTCTCATTTGAAGATTAAAAGAATATTTTACATGAGTTGTTGGTTGTGATCATCCTAAGATTTGTGGTGGAGTATGAAACAACCTATTTGAATATTTCACCAAATTATTATCCAAGTGGTTATTGAGATCAAACTTGGTCCTATATTTTTGTTAATATAAATGTTATTTAGCTGAATCCAATTAACAATGATCATAATCTAATATCTAAAACTTTAATATATAATGAATATTAAAAATGAGAAAGTAAACTATAGCGATTTGATAAAAAATGAGAAAATAGGTAGGGTAAGGTAGAAACAAAGATATTTTTGTTCTTTAGTTCAAACATCTTGACAAAGCTCTCATTTCATCAAATAAATGCATCTTCAAACTAGTATGTGACATGAAATTACCAAATAATATAGATCCTATCATATACTAGGAAAATTTCTAATGATATTTGAAAACATAAAAATCAAGATCAGATTCACTTTAAAAATTTACTTAAATATTAAAATTGCATTTATGCATCTTCCATAAAACCAACTATATTGAAATGAATCTAATAACTTTGACTCAACCTAGTGTAAATATGAAATTAATAACTCTGTATTAATACATGCACATCTAAAATTCATAAAAGTAGTTTAAATATAAAAATTAGAAGAAAAAAACTTGAGGAAGTAGCCATGATAACAAATAAACAGACAAAATGAGATAATCTACACAAAATTCTCTTATATTATTGCTCCAAAATTTACAAAATAATTTTGGCTCTCAAAACTTCCTCCTTGCTCCATTGATAATACACCCTTTTATAGGATGGTATATCAAACTATTTAGTATTTATGTTAGTCATAATCAAACAAGAATCAGACAAGTGTCAAGGACAGATGCCCTGTTACAAAAATATAATACCAATGACACTTTTCAAATGTGATTAAGCTATAATCCATGAGCGTTATATGTTACATTAGTTTTTATAAAATAGTCTATTCTTTTTGAATGATTGATATGGTTTTTGATATAAAATAATATTCTAAGTAAACCCTATTGAATTTGAGATGCCCCTACAACTGCAACCTTATGATTTTGTTCTAAATTCTTAATGGATTTGTTATACTATCCATCAATCAACTTGAGATTGATGATTTGATATATGAATAGCTATTCTATTTTCCATACTAAATCTCTAAAAAATTCATTCATATTATAAATGTCTTCTTTGATTTTATTATCATTACCAATGTTTTCATTTGTTGTTAATATCGGGTTCAATATATGCTTTTTTCCATCTCCTATGGTGTCCTTGCTTCTACTCTTAACCTGTTGGATGAACTCAATAATTTTATAGTAAAATTCTTCATTATTTATTAGGCCTATTTGATTAGGGATGGTTGGATGCTTAATCAAACATCTTAGTATCTATATCATTCTTCCCTCTATTTATTTGAAATATCCTAAAACACTGTCAATGCATTTTGACCATTAATTTATGTCCCTAATTTTATTCATGAAAATTATCATAGCCATATATAAGTGTGGTGGGTTCACTATTTTATGTTCAAGTATATGGTTTTCCATTAGTATCTAAATCAGTACCTTAACTTTCTTGTCTGAGATTTATTACTAATTGCTTTGGTTCAAAGCCATGACATGTTGTTTACTCACCATGTCCAATTTGGACCTTATTGCCTTCAAAGAATTTGATGTCTCATAGATAGTTATTTCTAAGTTATTAACAATATCAACTTTTATTGATAAAATAAATTTTTCTTCCATAATTTTCTTCACTTATTTTAGTCCTTTGATTATAGCCTATAGGTTTTTTGTCTAGGATTGGGCTAGCTCCAAAGCCTCATATTAAAACGTGGGGTCTTTCCTTAATCTATGTTCCATCTTATAAGTTTTGTGAACAAAAGGCTCAAACCTTTGGTTTAGAGCCTCTTGACCTTCTATGAAAAATATTTTAGTTACTCTTTGCAAGATTGTACTAGTTAGATCATTCTTGATGCCCAGTGAAGACTAGGTCATGTGCTATATTAAAACCTCTACTTGTAACTGGACTAGTATTTGAGTTAGAAGAGAAAGTTTCTTTTCTTCTTCATTTTGTAATGTTATTATCCATGGATTTATATCCTATCATTGAGGGATGCCTGTGGTCTTGACTATAGCCCATGGGTGATAAGGAGTAGGAAGCTTATCTATCCTTTGTTCATATATTAACCATTTAGGTATAGACAATCTATAGATTGGGTTATATTCACTGAATAGGTTGGTGTCATTAAGAGGGGAAATGATATTCATTTATTCTTCCTTTACCTATTTTAAAATTGTAGTATAAACCTTCTTCTTGGGAGGATCAATGATCATTAAGTCCAATGGTTCTTACCTTTCCTTTTCTTATTTATCTTCCTCAACATTTTCCTCCTCTACATCTATGTCTATTTCACAAGTCATGAATAGTATTTTCAATGCATCTTCAATAGATTCATGTGGATCCTAAGCTATCATGTGAATTTATTCCTATGCAGGTAAATATTGTTCTATTGTTATAGAAGACTTAGGGATTGAAGAGTTTGAAAAAAGCTATATTACTCTCCTTTCTTCAAGATTATGCTTTGTTTATATGTTAGATGGGGAAATATTATAAGGTATAACATCTACTAGATGATATTATCTAGGACCAAGATGATAATCCAAAAATGAAAACCAATGTATTTCTAACTCAATTTTTTTCTAAGGCAAACCAGTGGCAATGCAATATTCTTGAATAATTTTTAGGATTCATTTCCTTCAATTTCTTGAATTACCCATTAATCACAGATAGCAACACTTTGTATGTAAATTTTCATAATTACTATCACATCTTTATCATAAAGAAGAAAAAATATCTAGGTAAACTCTATGACACCCTTGAGTCTACAAATAATGCATTCTCCACCTATTTTATCCATTTCTAGTTATATTGTTGAAGCCATTATATCATAGCCATGATGTATTGTATGTAACATTGGGTTTTGGCCCATTGAAAACTAGAACACAAGGATTTGCAAAAAAAAAATTGAGGTAATGCAATGCCTCTTTTAAATATTCTCCTTTTCCATCAAGAGTGGAAAACCTATCATTTTTAAAGTCACCATTAATTATTTAAAATGAGTGATAAAGAAGTATAATCCCCATAATGAGTTATCACTCCACTCTATGCTAATTAATATATCAAAACACCTATATGAACAAAACATACACAGATGGTGTGGTAAAGGAAAACATTGACATATGATACATAATCAATGAAAGATATTGGATTTGAGCCTTTTAAAAATGAGGAAAGTCAAACATTTAATAGAATAAAATAGAAATGATGATATAGAAACTAATCAAAACATAAAGCGTGAAGCATAACAAGAATAAATGGCCACTATGTCCTATTATAGGACTTCTCATAATCAAGTTTGATTAATATAGTTAACTAATGAGAACATTTTGCCTATTACATTCATTACCAGAAGATAATAATATTATCTAAAAAATATTTACTTTTAATGATTTTGGTTTGCTCTAGTCTAATAATATCAGGCAAGATGAAATGAAGATGGATTATAAAGGGATTAATAGATGTTCTATAAGACATGTTAAAGAGGGGGATGGGGTGCCATCTATTAATGTGATATGGGATATTGGCCTTGGGAATGAACATGATATTTACTTTTTTAGTAATAAGTGTTTTAACATTTTCAATGCAATTTATAAATATGAAGGGTTTTAACATTGGCCATACATTTATCTACATTAAAGTGTTCTTCAAGAGTTAAAGTGTAATCATCCAAATTTTAGTTTGCAAGACTATGTTTTCAAGGCACCATATCCAAAAATTATAATGGTGCATGTATATATTTTGATATTTCTCCTTGGGATTGAAACATGAGCTTGTAGTGGTAAAAATACCAAGGAGATTTAAAGTAGATTGAGGAGACACTAATGAGAAATATTTATATCTTTGATTTCAGCCATTGATTATTTGGCCTGGAAGGATTTGAAAAATTATTTTAAGGCCTAGTTTTTTATTTTGAAATAATTTAGGTGAGATAGACCACATGAATATCCAAAAAAATTATATTATTCTTGAGTTAAGTAACTAATTGTAATCATAGATCATAACGATTGTGCTTAAGAAGATAAGAGTTTATTTGGTATTCTTTAAGCATAAACCTACCTTTGGCTCATATAACCAACCTACCTTTGGACTTATACAATTTATTTTTATAGAGGCAAAGGAAGGTGGAAATGTGAGTGATCACCTCATTCAAATAATATATCTATTTGGTAGCATAAGGTAAACATTACATAATGTTTCAAACTTTTGAGATTAGATGGATCATTCTCTCATAACATAAGAGCGATGCATTAAAATGATTATGTGAAACCTTGAAATGACCACCACATACTCTACTCTGCAAGTGATGAGACTATTGTTATAAAATATAATTTTTGTATAGATGGTGATATATTTCCCATAGGAGATAGAAAATGAGAACATGTTTTGCTTGGAAAGCTCAAAATGGTCCAACCACATAAGGACCTTATAAGTTTCAGCATGATAGATTGACAATGTAATGTAAGATGAATTATTTAATGTGCACCATCAGAGAAATGGGTCCACTAAACCCAAATAGTTTTTTAAATAAAACCATTCTTCACATTCTCTGACACACCATCATATCATAAGGGCACCAATTTTTTCATTAGGATTCTTGATCATATTGAGATCTCCATAAATTAACTCAGTTTTAAAATGCATATTGTTAATGAGCAATCAAAATAATGTCATTCTGTCAATGCCATTGTTTAGAGTGTACATGTTGAGAACCATCAGGATTAAATATCTAAAATATACATGGAATGACCATTAATTTTAATAAATACCCAAGTAAATCAATGTGATGGATCTTTAGGAAAGGCAACAACCAAGAGAGAAATTCTATTGGAAATCAAAATAGTGGTACCACCATATCCATCTTTATGTGAATTGGAAAAGTGAGATGTGTTAGGATAAATAAATTTAAGATTATATTACACATATAACCCTAAACTATTTAATTACCATATATAAATAAGTTAAGAAAACCTAATTAATAACAGGTAACATGCAAAAAGAGTTTACAAGAGGACATTTTGAGACCTCATATGTTCCATGATATAAAACTAATTATGTGGAGTCTTTCATGATCAATTCTCCTTGAACATCCTCTGTATTCTTGTATTATAGGTGATGTAAATTAGTATCAAAATAGATATTACTTATTTATAAATGAATCCTCAAGATAAATGGAGTAGTTTATAGCCCCATTTTCCTCTCAAGGATGGTCGGTGTTGAGGTACAGTGGACTGTGTGATAGCCAAATGGTAGTACTTCTTTTAAAGGGTGTCCTATCATGAGAATAACTTACTTGATGTTGAATAACTTAAGTAAATTAGCTCTGATAGACCATCAAAGACATTTGGTAGTTAGGATGGCTAAAAATGGGGGAAATAAGATATCTTTATTCCTTAGAGGAGCATTTTAAAACAAGGATGATTTGGGTTTGTATACAACCCTTGTTTTCAGTTGTATATTTTTTGTTAACAACCATTATCCATCCATTATTTTTATTTTCCACCTTTTTATTTTTCATATGTTAGATAGTTTTGACCAACTACTAAGAGGAAAATCATGAATCCTATCATTGGATGACTAGCATTGAAAATAAAAATTATAGTGATTAAATTCGTTATGGCATTTATAATTGACATAACTATGTGGAGATGGTTAGTTAAGAGAGATTCTAAACAAAAAAAGAGTTAGAAAAAAATAAAATAGCATTGTATTCTTAAAAAATATGAGAGACAATACTTTATTAAAGATCATTTGGATTCAAAAGTAATATTATATCAAACAACAATATATTATTATTTATCCTAGTATTACACAATGAAAGGATTCTAATTATGCATATATGTCATTTTATGTTTACGTAAATATTCTTTGTATCATATATGTTCTCTTTATTATTTTGTGTTGTCTTTAGTATGCATGTGTCTAGTGAAGTTTTGTGTTCCCGATAAGGAAAAATTTATTTTTAATATTTAATGGATTCATTTATTACATGAATTTGTATTTATTCCTTTATATAAATAAGTCTACAAAGTTATAAAAAAAAATTATTTTAATATTTTATTATGATGTAACCGAGAGATGATTCTATGTATGTTTGTACTAGATTATGATATTACTTGTGATGTAGTGTTTTTTTGTGAATTGGTTCTTCATCAAAATGAAGAAAGAGTAGGAAAGACTTTTAGAGGTAAATGAAACTTCATTGTCTAGCATGTCTATTTTGAGTTATGGATCATTTTAAAATCCTCTAACAAAGCATAACATCATTATGGAAATTATGGGAGGTTCATGGTGATGAGGTTCTCATGAAGATTACTTTAATTCTGTAATATATAGTGTTTAATAAAGATTCATTTATTAGTTCATGTTTTTTTTTGTCCTGGATACATTTTATATTGTAACATGTTCTTTTTTCTTAGATATTACATGTTAATATTTAAGACATACACCTCTTCTATGAGATGAGAGGACTAGGATTGGTCTTATTATCTAATTTAGCAAATCCAAGGTCTATGAATCACATGTTGTAATACACCTTAATGTAAGAATGTCATGTGATCATATCATTTTTAATGTTGTTTTTTATCTACTTGGATTAAATAAATATATGTGTTTTTGTTTTCGTATTTGAATGCAAATTTAATTACGTATTATGAGCATTTCATGGTATAAGGTATTTCTTAAGTGAGACCCATAACTACGATTACATTAGTTGGTAGCAGATTAAGGTTTTAGTAGCTATTATTTATTTTTACATTCAATAATTATAATTGGAAGAAGAAACAGTTGTATACATCTTCCATTAAGATCATTTGGTATATTGTGTAAGGTGTGATTTTTATATGTATCTTTGATTTATAATGAAATTGCACATAAAGGAGCCTTAGGTGGTATAAGATCCCAAGTGATTACAAAACCTATTATATAATATCTTGTTAAATTTATAATATAAATGCAAACCAAAATGGAAAAATTAAAAATCATAAATCACCATGGAAAAAAATTATTAGATGACAAAAGCCATAGTAAGGTTGTGTAAGAATCACCTAATGATTACTATGTGTAATAAGAGGTTGATGTACGTGAATGTATATTATCTAAAATTGTTGTGATAATTATAAGTAAGTCAAAATAAAACCTTATAAGTTATTCCATAAGGTTGAGTCCTGAATAGGTCATTGAGAGGACCACTGAGTTAGGGAAATAATTTGAGTATAAAACTAGAGAAGATCCTAGGTAATTTAAGTTTGATGGCACAAATTTGAAAGATCATGAATCCTTATGGTGGGAACATGTGCAAGCTAAGATAATGAACAAAATAAAAGAAAATAATAATAAAGGGAATATATTTTTTGTGATACTGAAATCTATGTTCCTTGATGTGGACTATAACATGAGTTTGTGTAAGAAAATACAAAACTTATGACAAATAGAGGTTATTTTTTTTAAAAAAAAACTACGTACTATTATAGACATACTATAATATTGGGTCATGTGGAATATTTTGTTGATAATATCTCAAGACATGTAAATGGATTTCACATGTCAATTCAAAATCAACTGGCTATGATTAAACTGTGATCTATTGAATAATCCTATCAGTGTGCAATGAAATGAGTATACATTTTACAATGAAAATAAAAATGAAAGCATAAAGATGAAGAGGAATATTAATATTCACATGTGGGCACATAACTGATGGATTTTATTCAGCACAAATGTAATAACATGAGGCAAGAATATGTCATGCATTAATGGGACATTTTATATATATGGTGAGATTTTCTAGATAACATTTGAGTGTCATCATATGCATACTGAATAAAACCAAATAAATGCTGTAAGTACACATATAATAGAAGTGGATACGTAAATTATTGTGTCTATTCATAACATAGATGATCTAGAGATAATAAAGGCTCTCATGATGAAGAGAGTATCATTCAAGCATTTAAAATAGGATAATAGTCCTGTGTAGATAAAGATATCTTTTAGAAGAGTTTATAAATTTGAAGCTAAATGGTCCCCTATGATTAGAATGACGATCATGTGTCGTTAAGTATTTATTCTCAAATGGATGCCAACTTAGGAATCCTATTGGTAAATAATATAGTTAAGGGTGAGACCTTTAGTTTAAACCCCATGTCATGAATAATGTTTTTTAATGAACAAGCCATCCTTAATTTCACTAATCTAGTCCTTTCTTAAGCCATGATAAAAGATGAATTACTAAAAATTAAAGTTTAAATTAAAAAATTAAATAGACTGACAATGTCATGAGTAAAACATGTTTTCATGCAAATTATTTGATTAATGAAATTTATTAAGGTTCAAATTATTTGTTTCATGAAATTAAAATAAACCTTTTGGCTAGTTGTGAGTTTTCACAACATGTCACACCTTCTTATAGAAATATTATAATATTTTATATAATATGAATCTAAAGGTAGGATCAATTTTAGCCCTAAGACAATCCAGATGAATTATTATCTTGAGACCATATTCTTAGGACTTAGATCGTAATGTATTACATGCTAGTGTTGTTGTTACACATATATCCTACATATATTAATGAAATAAGATTAATCATGTGCTTTTTCATCATCTATTTTTGAAAAATCATATTTATGTGTGAGTGTGGATAACTCAATATAATATAGTTATCATATTTTATTGTTTAAAAAATAAAAAATTATAGTTGGTTTTAGAATAAAATATGAGGTTTCTACAATAATGTCAGATAAATCACATGTATTTTATAATTATTAAGGTTATTTTATAGTTTAGTATATTTATTATATCACATTATTTAATTTTGAATTAGCTAATATAGGTCATGTTATTAATTGACATGGTGTTAGTCCATTTTTTTTACATTTCCTAAATGTTTATCTCTATATTATATGTAACAATATTTAACTCACTTTTACTTTAACTTGTGTTTAAATCCCATTTTAATCAACTTTGTGTGTCCCTCCCCTTTTCCATTTTTAAGTTCTAGACTTTAGCGATCGACTTAAATATTTATATTATTTTAATCCAATTTCAAATTGTATCTACAAATAGTTCATGATATCTTAAATAAATATACATTAAATGTTAATGTATTTCAATTTCAAGGAGCCTATCTAATACAAAAATCCAAAATTTGATATAATCATTTCAAATTTCATATTTTCCATTATATATATATATATATATATATATATATATATATATTTGTTTTATATATATATATATATATTTGTTTAATATATATGAGAAATTAACATTTATGAACATAGGATAAAAATAATAAATCAATATTTATTCTTCATCAATACACATTTATATAATGAGTACTATTTAGATTGAAACATATAGTCAAAATTAAATTATTATTTTTAATATTCATTTTGATTTTGTTTAAAGCAATATTTAAATCGGAAATAGAGAGTAAGAAAATATTAGTAATACATGAATATTTATATATGATATATTTTATTATAATGAAACTAAGGGTATCCTTCCTTATTTATACAATTTTTCCTCCAATTATTTTTAATTCCTTATTTATTTTATATACTTTTTTTCCACTATTTAATCTCTCAAAATAGTCATATGTGAAAGGAAGTTATATCCTCAAATAATGTAATAAATTGACATATGATATAGTATCAATGATAAAACCTTGTCTTTTTATAACTCCTTTATCAATTATGGCTTTCTTAATTTTCATTCCTTGTTATTTTTGGATTGCCAATCCCATGAAATTTTTTAAGTTAATTAACATGTGTAACTAATTTATATAGGGATAATTAAAATTTTATTTATATTTACATCAACAAAAGGAATACTATTATAATTATAAAATTCAACCATTAAAAATATAGGTGGTTCAAGTAGTGCAACACTTGGTTTGTATAATATGCTAGTGAAAAGAATCAGATTTCTAATTAATAAGTTCAAAGAGTCATCTTTTCATTAAGTTCTCATCCACAACCATACTCTATTAGATAGTATAATATAGTTTTTTATAAACATATCACTATTTGAGAAGTGTCACCTAGTGTATAAATTCAATCCTTTTCAAGATACAATCATTTAAGATATAATGACATTAGAGGAATGCAATGTTCTATATTGTGGGAAATCATATATTTAATATCATCCAATTTATGCTAAAAAATTCTACAATGATTGTCATATATGTTGGTGATATGAGATATTACATACTAGAAGTAGCTTATAAGTTGTCAATCATTACCACTAAATAGTATAAGAAGTTATTTAGATGTACTAACATGTTTATGATTTTATCACGATACTTAAATGTAAAAACATCAATACAAAAAATATTCATATCACATATATTATAAATATATCCAAAATAAATGAGCCCCAAGTTGGAATAATCAAGGACATCTCTTTGTCACCTAACGAGTTGCCTAAACAAAATATGACTATAACATACTAATGACATGATTTTTTAACTACCTCTACCTATTGCCTCTTTTTACCATAGATAATTTATAAATAAATAATATATAATGGATTAGATCCATGTACTTGTGGATAAAGGATACATTATACCTACATTAGCCTATTTTGAAAAACTAATTATACTTGCACTACAGAAAAAAAACCACGTGGAGCTTTTACATTAATTTTAAATCCATAAAAAATATCAATGTAAAGAATGTATACCTTATTCTAAGGATTTAGGATATACTATACCATAATTTTGGTGTGAAACTTCCCACGAATATCAATTTAAAAATTGGGTATCGTTACTTTCTTATTAAACCTATAAACATCTAGAAAAAAATATTTAAAGAAGAGGAGTTTTTAAAGTAATTGTTTATACCCTTTGGTTCAACTAAGTATCTTTCTACATTGATGATAATGAATAAAGGCATTTTTGTGACCTTCACTACTTCATTTTTGTAATATATCTTAATGACATTTTGATCTTTAGTGAAATATGTGATGCACATTTATGTCATAATGAACAACCTTTTCGTACTTTTTAGAAAACAAATTTATATTTTAATATGGAAAAGGACCATTTTCCATGTGAGAAATAAAGTATCTAGGGCACATTTTAGATGCACAAGTACTTAATGGGTTCATGGCCAATATTATACTCATCCAGGAATGCCTTACACAAAATAATCTCACAGAGATTTGTAGCATATTGTGATTAGAGAAAATTTCCAAGATATTTTTACTTTGTTTCTATCATGCAAAATTGCCTATAAACCAAAAATATTATATTTCATGAATTTTTAATAATTTTCATGATAAATTTTAGTTTTTCAAGATTTATAATGCAACATTTGAATGATGAATTTTCCAACTACTAATTAGCAATAGGGAAAATTTTCATAAGACAAATTATATTACAAAAGATAAAACACCTCCAGAATGATATTAATATTCTTAATTTATAAGTTATTTTAAAATTTTTTAAAATAAACTAATGTTTGACATTAATTAAACTTAAAATTTTACTGAGGAAATGGTTATATGGGTGTCCAAAAAATGTGAGCCCTGATATAAAGTTTGATGTGAACTCTCGCTCAAAAATGTTCTAGATTTTTGTGTTAATAACTTCCTTCAGAAATTAAAATTAAAATTTGTAAAACAATTGCATCATTACTACCATATGTTATAAAAATAAATTCCCATAATAAAATTAGTGTAATTATATGTACATTAATTAATATTTTTTAAATTTGAATTGTCTATTGATATAAATTAGAAACATTGAGTGTATTTTCTATGGAATTTTAGTGATTGAAAAAGTAATTAGGAATATGAAAAAAAAGTTTTTTTACCAATTAGTAATTTTGGAATATGGTAAAAGTATACTAGTAAAATTAAAATGATGAGTTTGCAATTGATATGGAATAGGTTAAAAGTATACTAGTAAAATTAAAATGATCAGTTTTCCATTGATATGGTTAAATGATGAAAATTGATTGTAAGATAAAGATATTGTAGTAAAATATTTAATTTTTATGAAACTACTATTTCTCAAACTCTTGAAATTATATAAATAAATCCATGATGTTTTGAAAGTGTGATGGCATGGATGATAAGGGTAGAGAAGCATTGCCGGTAATGTTACTTGAACTTATGATAAAATTATTTTTCCTAAGTAATGTGAATCAAATTTATTGTTTTTGTGTGTATAAAATTTCTTGATATGCTCACAACAAAACCATATGTTGGTTAGGTTTTATTTGTTTCACTCCTATGCTTCCATTTTCAAACTTCAACAAATCAACATATTGATAATATTATGTAATAAAATCAAGTTTTCAATAGTTTAATGTAATGCTTCCTTACATATTTAGATTGAGATTGGAGGTGGAAGGCATTGTTAATGAAACATTTGAAACTAATCAGTTGGATTTGGAAAACATGATCATAACATCTTATATCATTGATTCTAATTTGATTCCTAAAAGTGTGTGGATTGAACATGACACTGAAATAATCGTAACAGATGATATCTTGATTCATGAAGAGAAGCGATCCCACTATAATAAAATTTATAATTTTTTTTTTTGATATTTAACCTAGAATCGAGCATAGAATCCCATGTGGATGGGCCATAGATCTATCTAGCTTGAATGGAATCTTTCCTTTTCAATGAAGAATGGAATATTATTACTTGAATAGAAATTTTTTCCCTTTCGAATAGATATAGCTATATCTATGACCCATCCACTTGGGGGCTATGTTCAAATCTAGACCAGAAGAGATAGAACTTGGCTGATTTTAGATTATTTGAAAAAGCGTATACTCGCAAAGGTTAGAATCCCATTGTAACTCATGTTTTCGATTGTATAAAATACAAGTTTTCAATATTATGAAATGTGCATTGGTTTTTATGGATCATTTACATGCAATATAATATAACATAGGCAACAAGTGCTGCCAACCATTCTCTAGCATGCAAAGGATAAGTAAAAGTGATGCCTTAACAAAATCAAATATCAAAAACATTCAAGTTGATGATCAAGTATAGATTCAATTATAAAATTAAATACAAATATGAGCACCATAAACTTTTCCCAATTTAATATCGGCCCTGCAAAATAATTTAAAAAAAATAGAGAACAATTTCATGTCGAATCTTCCTTTTTACCTTAGGTAGCATCCAATATTTAATGTAGTATTATTGTGCCACTGATTCATAATTTTAGTAGACACATTATATTTTGTTAAAATATTCATCAAATAAATAGATATTTATTCTACAAGACACAAGTATAATTAGATCACAAAATTGTCTTTGAGGTCCAAAAAAATGTCTAAGTTATCCATATCTTTTAGATGGTCAAATAAAGAAAACTACTTTATTTAAGAAAACAGATAACAAAAGTTTTAGTTACTAATTTGTCTCTTAGATTATGTTGTAATATTTAACGTAAATATATTCATATTATAGTGGACTTGTTCAAATCCTACCAATGATTAAATAATTCACATCAAGAAAATATTAAATCATATAAATGATTTAATGGAGGTACGAGGACTCGTACCCTTACGTATGATCCATATTACATATCCCTACCAATCCCGCATTAACATTATCAAACTAGTAATTTATTTGCATAACTTATTTTTCAAGTAAATGTAATGGAAACCATTGCCATTTAAAAAAAAGGAAACAATGGGTTGATTGATCTAGGTGAATCTGAATCCATTTAAGTGTTGATAAAATGTCGATTATTAACAACTCCAAAATTGGCCAAACGTTAACATGATAGAGAGATATACATGGTAAAAATTAATATTAAAATAAAATTTGACATTTTATTGTAGGTAAACTAGTCCGTTTTCCAATGACTATCTCTGCCCTTCGCAACAGAAGTATACGCCATTCAATGCGCAGCAACTATTTTGACAGCATCCATTGTTTCCCTGTGGGGGTTTCACTGCAAGGTTGGAGAAATCTCAACTTAGGCTAGAATATAAAACGACAACAGAAAACAAAACTATGTAAATTTCATTTCTTCTTTACATACAAATTTCACAAATATGATATCCAATATCGCATATTTGGGGGTTGTGCGGGGTTTCGCTTCAAGGTTAATGAAATCCAAACTTGGACTACCATATGAAACGATAACGGGAAACAGGTCTACCAGAAATATATACCTGTCCCTGCAGGTGAAGGCACCGGCACTGATAGTTTTACGGATCCATAGACTTTTGAAGCTGTAAACATAATAAATTCCTCAATTTCAATCAATTCTGTGGATAAAAATAAAACAAAACTAATTATTTCATTTATTTATATATTTTTTCAAATAAAAATTTCAAAAATAATATTAGTTACCAAAACTTTTGATAAGAATAAGAAAACGGAATGTTCTGCTCCGCTGCCAGGTGTCCGCCATCAGAGAAGAAGAAGAGCAGCAGTAAAGCTCCAAATAGATTGCGTTGAAATTCATTTTGAAAAGACATAACCCAAAATAAATGGAATCGATTAAGAGCATAGTGGTAGTGACCTTTGTCTTTGCCGTGTCTGTCTGCACTGACCCCGTCAATA
>JARHVA010008069.1:40000-45000 GCA_037957365.1 Torreya grandis
CCTTTATTTCCCTCTTGTGATGGATGAAAGACCATGTAAAAAAGAGTTATATAATAAATGTGTGTTATTGGCATTGGCATAAATGTTGTGTGGGCATTATTGATTCTGACTATAAATGTTATTTTTGTTTTCAAATAAGTGATTCAAGCATTGAATTAAATTCACTAATTGTCTTTGATGAAATAACAGAGGTAATTATGAATATTCCATAAACATATTTGTAGTTTATAACTATTGATGAGGAGGATACAATTTTTTTACAAAGTCATGGGGTCAGAATTCATGTTTAGAATATATATCAAAATAGAAAATGAAACTGGGTTGAATAAAAAAATGGAATTTTATATGTATAAAACATATAACAAAATCTTTTTATAAGTTTTAAATGATTTCATTTCATTTTTTTAACTATTGGTTTGTTCATCTCAATAATTTATAAAACTTAATATTATGTGCCAGATTAAAGTGAGCTTCATGTTTATCAAATATTTTATTTAATTATTATTTAATTTCTTTTTTGTATGTAATTTATACTTATAATAAATTATAAAATACCATTTTCATGTTTTGATGCCCAAAAATTGTATAATAAGAGAAAAATATATTATTTTATATTATTATTTAAAAATATATTAAATATTACATTCTATTCTACTTAAGACATGATTTTTGTTTTAATAATTTTTCAATAGCATAATTCAAAAAGTTTTATTCGCTGTTGAAAATGAATAATTACTTATTTCAAATAAATATGTATATGGTTCTTCAATTAATATTAAACATATTCCATAAAACCACAAAAAAGACATGTTTAGAAAAAGAAACTTCAAATTTAAAACAAAATTATGATAGGGCTTGAGGTACGTAAACTTAAATTTTGTATATTATATAAAATAAAATGTATATTAAGTGTCCATTGCATGTTGTTAAATAAAATAAAATAAATTGCTTATTGACAATACATATAATTTGAACCTTATTGAGACACATAACTGGTTTCTCCATAATGTGGATCAATTATCATCCATTTGAAAATGTTTTGTATGCATGGAGTATTATCAATACATTAAAAATTAAACATAAAATTGAGTATTCATTTTTGTAGAACCATTTTAGAAAAAATTATGTGATTGTTACTGTAGATGGAACAATTTGTATTTTGGAGAAGAATTACAGTTTTATGAGTGTTATCATAGGTTGAGGAAATGTTTGCAACACATGTTAATCAATTTTTCAGGTTCAAATTTATTTTTGAAGGATAATAAAAATATATTTAACATAATAATATATTACCTCAATATGTTAATGTCATTCAAAATTATATTCCATGAAAATTTCATCAATTGAATATAATGTTTGTTAAAATACAAGGTCCTCAAGAAAAAACATATGACTTTTACCATAAAATATGTGCATTAAAATTATTTACAATACAAAACATCACATGATCCACACTATGATGATATAATATTTGAGGATGACCATTTGTCATCATAAGTTTTTGGATTTGTTGATGTCTCACCTATACTTCCATATTTATGTATTAACATTAAAGAATCATAAAAAATGACCTAGCCTTAGATGGATTAGAAACTTCTTGCTCTAACTACATATAAGATACACCTTTTTCATTCAACCATGTTATCTTGAATATAGGAACCAAAATAAGAAAAAATAAAAATTATTTGAAATTAGTATACCAATAAATACCATGTGGCAAGGCATGGTCAATAGTTAACACATCTTATTTAAATGTGTACAATACAAAATTTTGTTTTTCATGGAATTTCCTACTTTGTTAACTATAATGGAAGCTATGTCTAGAGTATCTTGCTTCAAAAAAAATAGATGCATGAATAACAAATTCATTTGATTTGTTATTATGATATCATATTTATTAACCACATAATATTTATGTATTTTATAGTTAATATAATGATGTGTTAGTGTACCAAGTGAATAACAACCATTTGTTTTTAATAAAATATCAATGATAGTATTCTTACTACTGTTTCAAATCTTTGATAATGGTTCCTTGCTATTCATGGTGATAAATTTTATGGGGACTTGATATTGGAGAAAAATACATCTTGAACTAGATGACATGAGAAATTAATTATATTCTCTTCCTTTTTTTTAAGTTAATAATTGTAAAAACCAATGTCCTAATTTTCTTAGTGCAATGCCTTTCTAGCCGCATCAAGATCCACATCAAGATTATTATAGAAGAATAAAATATTAAAACTCCAATTTGAATTTTACATACATTTATATGAATCATAAATTTACAATATTTCATGAGGAAGTATTTTAAAAATAATTATAATGACATAAATATTGGTATATGTATGTATTAAATGTTTTCATTTCATATATTTTTCTTCAAAAAAATAGATTGTTAGACTTAAGATCATTTAAATAAATATTATTATTAATTATGAATGTCAATATTGATAATCTTAACATAATCATGTATTTATATAGTTGAGAGTTGCACCCAAAATTAATACATTATATTGGGAAGATCAATCTATAATTGAAAATATAAAATCCAAATTTGAAACATATATATTGGCTTGGAATCCATGAGATATATTTCATAAAATTTAAAGGGTTCATCATTTTATTTTTTATGGTCCATGTTTACTAAATACAATAGACATATTTTCAAGTAATACTTTTCCTAATGATGAATATTTCTTTAACTGTTTTTATTAAAATAATTACTGATTAGAAGAAACATACATAAAAAAAGGTTTTGAAAGTATGCATGAGGGTGGGGGAGGGGGGCGAGAGATATTTTAGTGGGATTATTTTTTAATGTTGGTATAAATTACCTTTAGAAATTAAAAAAATAATCTTTTGCTTTCATTAAAAGTAATGAAGCTAAAAATATAATCCTACTCATAATGATGATGGATTCAACATTGATAGTCCAACCATGATTTCTATTTATTGAGAGAATGTGAATTGTCAACTTATTTATTCATAGCAATATATATTGGAATAAATTATAAAATATTCTTTGAATTTAAATAATTGAACTAAAATCAATCACAATATGTTAATAAGAATATCTGAAAGTACAAGATCCCATGAAACATCTTAAAATTCTTTTAAGAAATTTGTAACTGATATTATTGTTGATCATGATATTAATGCACAAGGAATTTATCATATTTTTAAAAAATTCCTCCTTGTTATCTGTAGCCAATCATTCCTCTCATTAAATGTTATAAATAAAATAACATATCATATTTCCCATAGTAATAATGATTCACTTTCTTTTTGAAAATTCACTGATTGAAAAATGAATCAACATCATTCACTAGTTCCACTATGACATATATAAGTTGGAATAAATTTGTCACATGAAAAAAATCATTAGGGTGAAAAATGGGAGAATTTTTTTCATTGTGCATGTCTTCTTGAGGGTCATTGTAATTATTTCAAACTGTTATACTACCAAGCCAATTTTTAGGGAGTAAAATTATTTTTTACAAACCACATAAGAACATTATTTTAGACATTGGTAGTTCTACCAAATAATTAGCAAAAAAAATGGAAAACAAATAAAATTCTTACCATAGATGTAATTTTTGCCATACATATTTAGAAAATTAATTTTTTTAAGATGATGAATTTTTGGATGAAAAATTATTCATCATAAATTTCAAAAACTTGGTGAATGGAAGGTTTGGTTATAATGATATCTGGGTAATAATATTCAACTTAATGATCTTGATATGCTTGGTCATTGTGAATTTGGAATAAAACATAACTTGAATGATCTTGATATGCTTTGTCATATTGATTGATATTTTTGAAAAACATTTTCACAACATAAAAATATTATATTTGGTGTTAGATATATTATTCTCATTAGTGATTTTCTTTGGTGACCTTTAGTATTTTCGATATACAATTATATGCTAGGGTACCATATTGTTATACCCCTTGATGAATGTTCAACATTATTATTAGAATGCACTCAATTTTAGTCAAGAACACTCCAAGACATTACATGATAAAAATTGAAATTTATTAAATGTGTGTGTGTGTGTGTGTGTGTGTGTGTGCGCACGTATGCTTGTAAAAAAAATAAAAATTCAAGGATGAAGTTTATTAATGTCTAAAACTAAAATATTTTGTCTTTTAAAGATAAAATTTCATTTCAGGTATAAACTCACTTATATGCAAAAAAATCATTTGCTTCAACATGCAACAAAAAATGTTTAAATCATTAAATATGTCAATTGTATAAATAAATACAAAATGTATAAGGAAAATAAATTGTAAATCCCTAGATGATGATCAATTAATAGTAAAATTATTTTATTGTCTAGATAAAAAATAATGATAGCATCCAACTTGTGAGTTGAGACTAACTTAGTCAATGGGGATCTTAGCCAAATTCATATTATAGTTATATAATTAGGACAAAACAATGCAAACTACAAATATTTAATGTTTACAACATGGGATCAATTAATTAATCATAATGTGCAAATACCTCCTATAAATAAAGGAAACCTTATTAACCTGTGTTAAAAATGGTATAGGATCTAACAAAAAATAAATTGTAAGGAATGACATTATAAAATGCAATAGTGGTCATTTACAATACTAAACCCCATGGCCAAACTTTTAGTGCATTATTTAGAGTGTGATAAGAAATTTAAATTTCATCTATTTTATTATTTGATCAATATGTACGAATGGAAGATGGTGCATACAAATATGTTAAGAATAAAAAGTACAATGATTATGTTCCTTCTTATAAATTACTTTAAGTTGATAATAGGTATTTTGTACCCATTTTCTTTGTTTTCTTTATCTCTTGACATGTTTTCATCATATGGAAAAATAAATAAATATGAAACTTTGTATCAAATAGCTTCTTAGAATCTTTTATTTATATTTTTCCTGCTCTTTTTTTTTGAATCATTTGTACGACACTTCATTTTATATATTAAAATTTACATTACACCTCCTTCACA